>WSFP011391329.1:0-28032 GCA_009831015.1 Picea engelmannii | reverse complement strand
TAATCTTAGGTCTGTTGGATCTACCACATTTTGACAGAGGTCAGTACGCAGGTGCGTGCGTCAAAAAACTGTTAGCAGTCACACATGGTGGAGACATCTGGTTGGACAATATCATCTCGATAGATGTAGATATTATTGCAAGCATAACAGGATTTTCATCCCTAGGCATGGATCCAACACGGTTTATGGAAAAAAAAAACCAAGGATAAATCCCTAGCAGAAGAAATGAAGAAGAAGTATGGCACCGATAGGGGGACACGAGGAATTATTCTCAAGAGGATCAATGATGTCTCCACAAAAATGGGCGCAAAATTTTTAGCCTGTAAGTTGTTGATAAAATGCCACGAAGAGGAAGTTCTAGATGGGGTTGTCGCAATTGCAACTCAATGCACCTAAGGCACCACAGTGAGTTGTGCACCTTATCTCTTGAACTTATTCTTGGATGACTGCAAGGATGTGTAGGATCTAGGAACAAAGTTTCATTATTCATGGCTAATCATGTTAATAGCCTTTATGGGATGGAGAAAACCAAGGTATTTAAATTTTTGTACTAGACCCAAACCAAACCAGGGAGAGAGATATCTATTGTTGAAATCCACGTTGAATGATAAGAAAAAAAGCATGAGCTGGTCCATATTTGAAGGATACCTACGAGACCTACAGGAAGCCATCTCCAACATGTAGAGGATCGCACCACAGGCTATCGCGCGGTATCAAGACATCACCAACTTCAAGGCCACACTCCACACAATGTGGATACAGGCGGAAAAGGATCTCGATAAACAGTGGCTACAAATTATCTATTGTATCATAGAGGGTGACATCAACATGGTCATCAACGAATGGGACGATGAGTGGAAGATTACAGTACTCACCTAGAACTTGCCGGAAAGAACAACATAAGAAGAGGCAGGGCAGGGAGAAACACAGCTCCAAGAAATCCAAGTGCCCAAGAAACGAAGGATGGACCAGACAAAAAAAACACAGACAAATGAAGGCACAACGAAGATGGGGATTGAGAAGGGGAAAAAGGAGAATATCAGCCAGCCAAAGAACAACAGAAACAGGTCAAGGCAATGTAGGGGGCCACCCCAAGTCCCAATCCACAGGAACTAGGTTGGAATAAGAGGCTAGCTATACATATAGGAGGAGCACACAAGAAAACAAAGGCCCAAAGAACACCACCAGAATATATGATCACAAAAAATGATGGAGAAATGATAGCTCGCATGGTCCAGGATTTTCTAGCTAAGGATTTTGACAGTGTTGCACACCATAGGGACATGATTCAAGAGGAGATAGCATACATGTGATAGTTCCTCAAACGAATTTAGGAAGTACAAAAAATAGGTAGCAGGATGGGAACATGGCCATCAACACCGCAGACAGGGGAAAGATTGGAAGAAGGAGAGCGAGATCTAGTCCATACAATACTACAACCGAACACAACATTCCAAATCACACCTAGTATGATGTGCATGGACGATATCATGGGGAAGACACCCCAAAAATACTTAGCTCAAATCCAACTAGTGTTGAAACGAATTCCATCTAGGGCACTACACAAGTTGTAGGTTAGCGTAAACTATGAGGTACAGTCTCGCACACGCAAAAACTTAGTCGAATTGTAGCAGGAAACAAAGAAGTGGGATGAACTAAAAATAATCTATGAGTAGGCTAAGTTCTATACCCAAGAGGAAAAGGAGCATAGGAAAGGATTGGAGTAGAAAGTGGCAGGAACTTACGAGAAGACTCCAAAGGCTGCACAGTGGGAGAAAATCATAGCAGTAGAACAAATTGATCAGAATGCACAGGAAATTGATAAATACTAGAAGGAGATCAAGAATATTTGAGCACAACTAACACCCACTACTCCACCAGTAGTGAAGGAGAAAAGGAAGTAGGAAGAAATAGTGCATCTATAGGAGATAGAACAACAGGTCAACACAGTACCCAACTTGTTTGATCAAGCAACACAACTTTGGAAAAAGTTAGAGGAGGATCAACAGGTCCGAAGGTGGGAAAAGGAAGAAGAAAGGATCAATGCAGTGATCCAAGACGTCGAGTAGAGGTAGAAGAAAATGGTTATCACAGAGTGCGTCAAAGGGGCACAGGGCATGAAGAAACTACAGGCAGAACTCACCACTACGCAAACATAGAAATAAGAGCTACATGATCAAATGGAACCACTGCAAGAGCGGGTAGAAAAAGTCTTGGTACAAGAAGAGGAAGCCAAGGAACAGATAGCACAGAGTCAAGCATAATGCGCATAATTGGTCAATGACGAAGTTGAAGTCTAGATAGTGGACACACTCAAGGAGAAGACTGGGCATGCGCATACAGAGGAAGCAAAGCTCAAGGAAAAGTTCCAGGCGATCACCAAGAAGATTGAGGAAGAACACAAAGGTTAGGTGGCTCGGGACGATCCACATGTCAGTGTTGGGGGCCTATTTGAAGTAGACCAAAGTAGAAAGAAAAATGATTTTGAGGAAGGAAAGAGTGCACAAGGAAAGCGACAGCTGGAAGGAAGCACAACACGCATGCATGTAGGGAATACCTAACGATGGTAGGGTTAGGATTTTGGTAATGCAATGTAGAGGTTGAATATCCAAAAAACATATATATATCTATACTTAAGTATCAAAGAGGGGTCAAGTTGGTTTTGTAAGAGTCGAAACACGATAGAGATAAGTTGTTATTGTAGAAAGAGCTGTTGTAGTGAACCACTATGTGATGTTTTGTTGTATGATCTATTTTGTATAAGATGTTGAGATAGGGAGGACAAAGGAGAGTAGATCTTGAGCGTCAGATTGCAGGCTAGGGAGCCTGGTGCAATCTAGTCCACCTCATATATATCTTACCCAACTGGGAAGAATTGTAAGTGTGCGATGTCGTAGTAATAGAGCGATTATAATAAAAGAGATGAGAGCCAAATATTTGTGGATGTAGCCCAGGAGGGGGTAAACCAAGGTAACATCTGTGTTATGTGATGAATGCATGCATATATTTATTTTCTTTAGTTGTTATTTCAATGCTTAATGAATGAGTTTTTATATTTTCTGCTTATTCATTAATAACAGTACATTGTGTTTACTAGTTATAGTAATGGTTCAATTTATAGTTCCCATCTCTCACACTCAATCCTAGGATGTAAACACCTAAGTCTTACAACCACCCATTAAAGATATCTCAGGTGAGACTGTGCAGCGCATTCTGTGTGTTGTGTTTCCTTCTGGTTTACCAGGAGGGCTGATAGTTTTAGAGGCTTTGTTGGAAACCCAAACAAACATGAACCCTGGGTCACTTATTACGAACTCATATAGAATAGAAGAAAAGTAATCAACATAATACCTAAACCCTTTGATTATGTTGTATCTTAGATTTCTCTAGATTTCATGATATGTGCTTGGACATTATGCCTTTTTCCCCGCTTCATCTTGGTGGTTGAAACTGTTCCTGAGTGAGTGGTCTTCTTTGGGAATGGATTTTCTACTGGGAAGCCCTTAATGAACCATCGTACCATTCCCAACCATACTTACCATTTTCCATCATTAGTCCCCTTTGTTTCCTTATCTCTTGGGATATTAGGGTGTATTGACGCAAGAAGGGGTTTTCCCTCATTCTATGGGAAGAAGGGGCTAAGTGCCTAGAGGGGTTGTTGTTGGGTAAAATATAAAAGACATATATGAACCTTCAAGATGCTTCGCCCATGGATCACCCAAGAAAGCAATAAAATGCTTGTATTTGAATAAAAGGGGACCCATAATATAAAAAAGAGATGCCTAAAATGTAGATTGAAGGATAAGAGGTATCTTCACGAGCTAACCTATCATGTCCATGGATATCTAGTGGTATGACATTGTCACTATTTGGTCACCAAACCAGGGCAGTGACTCTTAGTTGCATGGCTAAGAGAAAGGGGCTCTCATCATGAGCCATCCTTCTCATTTCCATTAGGCATTTGTGGGTGATATTTCTACCATCTGGTCACCACACCAGGGAAGTTACCTTCAGCCTCTCCTCGTGCTAAAGAAAATATAAAGAAATAAGTATAAAAGGAAAATCATGGGTTTGGAAAAAGTGCATTGTGGACAAAGGTACCACACACCCTCTACAAAGGCACCCATGAATGAGACACTATGACCCCTAGTATGTCATGAGCCCTATGCCCATTGAGTCTTGACCCCATCCACCTCATACAATTTACATGGATTAGAGAGGGACCTCTTGGAGGCTCTACTTGACCTAGGGTAATATCTACCCAATAGGACACCTCACCATCCCTCCCATACTTAACCTTGATGAGTCGCATAGTTTCTTTGAGTTGGTAATTGTTTGATATAGTAATAATTTATGCACATGCTTAGATGGCTTATTTATTGGTTGGATCTACTTATCATGATGTTATGACTTGAGATCCTTGGAGGGCATGTTCATTTGTATTTGAAGGACCTAGCTGGTGGACAGTTTTGGGAGAACAATCCTAGCTTAGGCTTCCATGGGGATACAAGCCCATAGATTGGATGCCAAGGGTCTGCATGATAGATGAGAGAGAGTTGAGTTGTACATCCTTTATTATTACTTGGATGACTTATCCCACCCATTTCTTTCCGAACAATTTTCGCAGGAGGGGAAAAACATCCTAGTTTTGAGCATGACAACATGATATTGAGGGCTAGGGCTTGGTGGTGAGGTGCCACTCATTTGCTCCTGGAAATTTTGAGGAGAAGAGGGTTTTCACCATGATAAGATCACTTAGATTCTTTACACATGGCCTTGGAAGGCCCTTCCATGCTTCTCCAACACTAATGACCTCCTCAAAGTGGAAAAACGTCCCCTAAAGGGCTCACATCATCCTAGATTAGGGTTTAATTTGTGTAAAAGATGAAATTTTAGGTGAATTGTTTAATATTATTGTGTTAAGGGGGAAATTTTAGGTTTGTTGACCCTTAATATTGTGTTTTATTCCTTATTTTGTGGACAAGCCATGTTGGCTAATTTTGAATCATAACTGTCCTCTTGTGAGATGTTTCGGTCTAAAAGTTTCATCCTCCTTCGCTCTTTTATCTCTTATGCACTTGTGTATGGCTATGGTTTTGAATGGTTAATGGAAGAAGTGATGCGCTAGACTTGGAAGGTTATTTTCTATCTCTTGTGGTGGATTATCTTAGCATCTCTCTTGATATTCATATTTTTTTTACTCTCTTGCTATAATTTTATTCAAGACAAGTATTGTTATGCTAGGAGTTAGGTGGGAAGTATAAGGGCATACACCCCCACCATAGTCTTCACCAATTTATTTCTTCATCTCATTGATTAAGGGTTTACTAAGAGAAGTATAAGGTGTTATCGGATAAATCGGTAGGTGCAGACACTAACATATCTCCCTAGATCCACCTGGATCTAGAACAAAACAAGACAAGACATGACTCTTTCCCTAAGTTGTGGTCATTGAATATACTACTAAGAAGGAATGAGTGACATACCTTTATATCACTTCCTTAGGTATCTTTTGTCCCTGCTTCACTCTGGTGCTCTTGTTGAATCAGGTCCAAGACAACACAAACCAACCAAAGTGAAGATAGCAAAGTACATTCAATGTCAACCTATGCATATGATCAAGGAGTTATGAAATAAAATAAGAGTGATTTTATGGGAAAGGAACATGCCACTGTATTATATTAAATGAAAGTAGAAGATACAACCGGATCACCTTGATGTCACAAGCTTACTTTCAGTGACCCTTGGTCCCAACACACACACTTTCTCTACATTTTCATGAAGAAGATCCAATACAACTTGATAGACCAAATAGAGTCTTCAAGATTCTATCCAAGCAAATTTCTTCACACAATTCTTTCACCAATTCTTCATTCAATCTTGCTTAACCTTTTCCATGATAAACCTTTCAATATATTGGAGAAGGAGAGATGGTTAGATGGATGAGGATGATCCCACTAAATATGAGAAGTCAGTAAGATTCCAACCATACGAATGGCAACTCATTTTCTAGAAGATTCCCTTCTAGAACCTTCATGACCTCTTCTCTTTTCCAAGCTTTGAAACAAGTTCACACCCTACCTATAGAGCAAGCTATGAACAGTTCACACCCTAAGTGTGGGTTTCCTATGAGAATGAAGGATTTTCTCACCCTATAACATAGGCAGCCTGCAAACTCATCTTAAAAATATGCTTTTTGGAAGAAGACAACAATCACTTTTCTCAGGCAAAAAGTCCTTGTGGGAGCCTGAATACATCACTTGTAGAGACATCACCAGAGTGACCAAAATAATGTGTAACATAAGGGAATACACCCTCTTAGCTTAAACCCTATATTAGAGAAACTTTACTTGGGAAGTAAAAGGGTTTACACCCCTAAGGAGGTAGCTTCTATAAGCTCCTTATGACTCCATTAACCCAATAGTAAAGTCACTAGTCATTAATTGTTTTCATTGGAGAAATAAATTATTGCATTGGGAAACATGAATTTCGGTCATTTTTACTTCTTGCAAAGTGAATTGTATTCCTTTTGCCTTGGATACCTCAAAGCCACTAGGGCATCCTCATATAAGGGATACTTATTTCTTCTGTTATAAATTTTCATCTTCAGCCATTAGAGCTAGAGAAACCCTAACACACTTGCTTTAATAACTCTCTTATCAACCATTGGTTCTTGCTCAAAGTTTGCACATTTACTCTCCTTGTCCTAGTGCACTTTTTGGAAACGTTTGAGGGGATTCTAGAGGATGATTTTATTTCTGTAATACATTTAATGTTACATCCATAGTGCTGATATAATTTTCTGCAGAATTTTTTTTAAAACAACCTTATCTTCATGCTAAGAGTTTTTGTTCTTCATCTTGAGTTTAGCTAGTCAATTGCTAGTCTTTCTCTTGCATTTTCTAGTTGATATTGAGAACATATAGAGAATATTATAGTATATTTTTCTTTCTGATATATACTATCATATATTTCTGCAAATTAGGGACATAAATCTTAACTTGCTGATCCAACTAACATATATTGTTGCAAGGTGTGTTTCCTTGTGTCTTGGGCTGGTACATTCATCCAAAAAAGAACCATACTTGTGGGGTATCCTTTACTTGACTGACAGAACATATCTCCCTATGCTTCATTCCATTTAGACTCAAGCTATAGGGGATTCACTTCCATATATCTCTATATCCATCTCAATCCCCCTAGGGTCACCAAGATCGATTCCCTAGAGTGACCTAGCCACCCTTGAAGTACGGGACCTACATCGAGGTGACATTGGGTGTAGGATTCCAAAATTTGTAGAAATTTTTCCTTGGTTGGGTCAATTTTTTCCCAACCTACAACTTGTTCTATAACATTTTTGCATTGTTGCTGAGGAGGATTTTGAATCCTCTTGGTGTCCTAACGAAACTTTAGTAAGCTATCCCAAAGCCTTTCCCTTAGCTTACCTAGAGACTCCACCCAAGGGATGTTTCCTTTCCACCCTCCTTGATGAGCTCATATTGAATCACATTTGTCGACTCCACCTTCCGAAAATCCTTCTTTCCCCAAGCCTTTTCCCACTAGGAGATTCAAGCCTTCTAAGTTTTACCAAAGAAGGCCTCCTCTCAAGTTTTTTTTTGCTAAAAACCTTTTCCATAAATCCCTTCCCCTTTCTCCAATGGCTCGACCTTGGGAAATAGATCTCTACAAACCCCTCAATATGGCCAACATCCAAGGTTACCCTAACAAGATGTCGAGAGATGTCAAAAAGTGGTTTCCAAAGTTCCCAAGAAAAAATGTGATAACTGACAAAGACCACATTTATGTCATGGGCCGAGACATGGACAAGGCAATATTGATCATGAATATGTGGTCATGAGACTATTTTCCTCATCATTGACTGAGGAGGCTCTTGATTGCTTCAAGGGACTTCTTGATAATCATATCACAACCTATGATGCCTTTTCCTCCTTATTTAAAAGAAGATGGTTAAGAAAAGTAGATGGTGGGACACTTTCAACTTAGTTCAATCAAATAAAGAAAAAGGAGAATGAAACAAGAAGGGAATTCATTTCAATATTTGATAGGTTGTACAATCAAATTCCAATAGACTACCATACTACAACATCATTTGTTTGTCTCCTTTACATGAATGGCTTTGAAGGGAAGTTATGATACATTCTTAAAGATAAAAATCCCACATCATTTTCATAAGCTAAAGATTTTAGTATCGACATTGAAGAGAATATCCTCGATTAAAAACTGGAACCTTTTCAGTATCCATGCAACAATACATAATCAATGACTAAGGTTTCCAACAATAGTGATTTTGATCCAATTTCTCTCCTGACACAGAAGATAGACTAGATGAATACTCAGTTTGATCAGGTGAGAGATCAACTTATGAACCGTATGACTACAGTGGAAAGAAATCAATGTTCTCCCAGGCCTTAGTTTACCAGACAGGAGAGAGGTGCCACCAGTTGGAAACCAAGAAATCAACAAGAGGAAAAGGCCCCACACACTTTGAAACCTATTCGGATAGTTGATTTAGAAGATTGGTGTCTCCCATGCCAAGAGCCCCACAGGGAATATGAGTTCCTTCGAAAAAACAAAGATTACCCTGATGATATAAAATTCACAATTTGCAATCTCAACGATGAACAGGTTGCTCAAGAATTGGTCGATGAAGCAAGAACAATAGGAGAAAGAGAGCGGAGACTCTGAGCCTTAAGGAAGTTGATAGACGATCAGAGGAAGTAACTAAAGAGGAAGGAAATTTTAATCTACAAAATAAAAAATGCCTCATCCCTGTAAGTTTTAAAACTACAAAGTAAAGAAATGCATATAGATTCTTAAGCAAAACAAAAATTAATCAATGGTTGATTCACATAGTGCACATAGATTTATACTGGAAACCCTCAACCGGGAAAACCTTTCTTATATTCATTATATCAAATTTCACCATTCACCATACAATATATATACAATTTTTTTAGGTATTCTGTAGATACCAAAAACCTAATCCCTTAATCTGGGATTAATTTACAAAACCACTAAAAATAGCAAAATCCGCTAAAAATCGAAAAAAAAGCCCCCAAAAATTTTTTCGAGGCAATGGTTGTCGAACTATACGCGTGACCAGGGGGGGGCATACCTGCCCCCCTTGGGACCCCCATAGGAAAGCACATACCTACCTGGCTTCAGAGGGATTGTCATACATAGTTGTCATATCCGACGCGCCCATACACACACATGCACAGAATATAACAAATACCCAACATTCTCCCACTTATTGTTTTCTTTGCATCCAGGGGTCCAGAGGATTATATTGTCAACAATGCCCATTTTTACTCTACACTAGGAGAAATTTTCTATTCTCATAGGCTTTGTCAATGAATGTGTAACATTCTTCAAAGTGTCAACCTTTTCTAGCAACACCTTGTTTTCCTCAACCACGTCTCTCACAAAGTGATATTGAACATCAATATGATTTGTCTTTGAATGATAAGCTAGGTTCTATGCCAGGAAGATTGCACTTTGACTATCACAATCTAATCTCACTGCTTGTTGTACCAACCCAATACCTGAACACAATCTTTGTAACCATACTACTTCCTTGCTTGCATGAGTGGCTACCATGTATTCAACTTTTGTAGTTGAGAGTGCCACTACAACCTATATTTTGCTCATCCAACTGATTGCTCCTCCAAATAGGTTAAACACATACCCACTTGTAGATCTTCTACGATCCAGATCTCCAGCCCAGTCTGCATCAACAAATCCATGTATGTCCAACACTCTGTCCAATCCTAGTTTTCCTTGGTAGCACAATCCATAACTGGTAGTTCCACGAAGATACCTGAAGACCCTCTTTACTGTTTCCCAATGCTCCTTCCCTGGTTTTGACATATACTAGCTCAAAACTCCCACTGTATGTGCAATTTCTGATCTAGTACAAACCATTTCATACATTAAACTTCCAACTGCACTGGCATAAAGAACATGGGACATGTCGTCTTCTTCTTCCTGTGTCTTGGGACACTGATCTGCAGATAAATTTACACCTATAGGAATAGGAACCTTGACCGGTTTACTTCCATGCATATTAAACCTCTGTAATATCGTCTCAACATATTTTCTCTGATTCAACTAGAGTTTCCTATTTGTACAATCTCTTTTAATATCCATTCCCAGAATGAAGTTAGCAACACCGAGATCCTTCATGTCAAATTTGGAGGATAGCTTCGATTTCACCTCCTTGATAACATCCATGTTATTTCCTACCAACAACATGTCATCAACATAAAACACTACATAAATGAAGTGATTACCAACCTGCTTGGAATATACACAGTGATCAATCCTGCTTCTTACAAATCCCAATCCAAGGATGTATGTGTCAAAATTTTGGTACCACATCCTAGGTGATTGCTTCAGACCATATAGTGACTTATTTATCTTACAGACGAGCTCTTTCTTTCCCTTCACTACAAAGCCTTCTGGCTGCTTCATGTAGATTTCTTCTTCCAGATCCCCATGTAGGAATTCTATCTTCACATCCATCTGTTCCACTTCAATATAAAAAGCATAAGCAATAGATAAAATAAATCTAATAGAAGTTAACTTAGCGACAGGAGAAAAAATCTCACCAAAGTCAATTCCCTCTACCTGGCAATAACCTTTTTCTACTAACCGAGCTTTGTATTTCTCCACTTTACCTTATGCATTAAACTTCTTCTTAAACAACCATTTTCTACCAACATATTTTCTTCTAGTTGGCAACTCAACTATATCCCATGCCTCATTCTTATCCAAGGCATCCATTTCTTCAACCATGGCCTTCTTCCAGAGTATATTATCCTCTGAATTCACTGCTTCCCTGACAGTTTTTGGATCATCATCAGTAATAGATAAAGAAAAAATGGAATTGAAATTAGGTGGACTATACCTTTCTGGTTTCCTTTTATCTCTCACTGATCTCCTCAATACTGGGGTATGAAGTTCTTCTTATTCTTTTTCTTCTTCTTTTGCTTCCTCTTCTTCAGATGATTCAGATTTTGCATCATCCAACTCAAGATCTATTTTCTCAGGTTCATCTTGCATTGGTAGGAATTCATGTTTGGACATATCTTTTACCTCTCTGAAAACAACATCTCGACTGTAAATAGTCTTCTTGGTTTCTGGGTTCCAAAGTTTATAACCATTCACACCATCTTTATAACCAATAAAGATACACTTTTCATCCTTTTTATACATCTTACTCCTATTTTCCTTTGCACCATGTACATAAGCATCACAACCAAACACTCTAAGATGTTGAAGAGAGGGTTTCTTTCCAGACCATACCTCGTGTGGATTTTTATCATCCAATGTTGATGAAGGAGATCGATTGACTAGGTAACATGTTGTACCCACTACCTCTGCCCAGAATTATTGTCCTAACCTGACACCGCTGAGCATGCTTCTTTATTTTTCCATCAGTGTCTTGTTCATCCTTTTTGCAACTCCATCCTGCTGAGGAGTGTATAGAGTAGTCTTCTACCTTGCTATACCACACTTCTTACAAAATTCTTTGAATTCATTTCCACATAATTCTCCACCATTATCTGTTCTCAATACCTTTATTTTCTTCTTTGTCTGATTTTCTACCATAGCCTTAAACTCTTTAAATTTATCAAATACCTTAGATTTATTTCTAAGAAAATAAATCCATGTGTTCCTTGAAAAATCATCTATGAATGAAACATAATACATAGATTTACCTAGGGATGGAATAGGAACAGGTCCAAACACAGCACTGTGTATCAACTCTAAGATCCCCTTTGCTCTTGTAGCACCAGATGGGAATCTTACTTGATTATGTTTACCATATATGAAATGTTCATAGAAATCAAAATCCAGAGTGCAATTACACATACCTTCAACCATACCTTTATCGTGTAGTGTTCGAAGGCCCTTTTCTCCAATATGTCCCAGTCTTTGATGCCACAACATGGTCTTCTTTCCAAGACCAATATTGGTCTTGTCTTGTTTATTTCTCTGTTTAGGGACAACAGAATTGTTACACCCATTAGTATAAGTGCTTCCTAGCAACTTCTACAGAGTTCCACACCGAACTCCCCTCATCAACACCATTTCTCCTCATACCATCTTGCAAGTGTTCTTTCCAAATACAATATCCACTCTTGCATCATCCATCTTGCTTACAAATATTAGGCTTTTGACTAGTTTTGGAATGTGCAAAACCCCAGGGATATTTCTAATCCTTCCATATTTTAGCAACAACTTAACCCTTCCATGTCCCAAGATTTTTGTTGTCGAGTCATCTCCTAGGAATGCATCACCACCATCGTATTTTTTATATTCAGAGAACCACTCCCTGTGAGGAGTCATATGGTATGACGCACCTGATTCGATCAACCATACATCATGTTCTTCATGTGTACTTGTAGATTTGAGGTAAACATCACCTCCTTCTTCAGTGGAGGTTTCCGCCTCTGTGGAAGAGGCACTATCAGATCCATTTGGTTTATCAACCTTCTTAGACTTGCAATCTTTCTATAATGCCCTGTTTTACCACACTTCTAGAATTTCCTCAAATATTTTCCTGGAGACTTACCTGTATATTTATATCTCCCCCCCAAAGGTTTACTAGGATTCCTATCTTGGGTACGAACTCTTACAAATAAATCATCTGTGCTATGACTATCCATGATTTTCCACCTCATCTCTTAAGATAACAAGGATGAAACTACATCCTCATACTTCAATGTATATTGGGTGGTACTACCAATTGCTACAACCAGATTATCCCAAGAGTCTGGCAAAGAACATAGCAAAGTAATACACTTATTTTCTTCTACAATCGTAATATTAATAGAGACAAGTTGACTTACCAGAGTATTAAAGGGATTTAGATGTTCTGTCACAGAATATCCATCTTCCATCCTATGATGATACAACTTCTTTCGAAGAAACAACTTGTTTACCAGGGACTTTGATTGATACAAATTCCCCAACTTATCCCATAGTTCCTTGGTTGTAGATTCTCTCGAGACATTCAACAAAACCGAATCTACTAGGTAGAGTCGAATAGTACTGCTTTCTCTTCTGTCCAACTTCTCCCAATATTCCTTCGACATACCAGTAGCTGGTGTACTAGTAGTTTGTGTACTAGTAGGTTTTGTACCAGTAGCATGTGTGCTAGTAGATGGTGTACCAGTAGGTTGTGTACCAGGATCCACATCGATCCATTGTTCTTTGTCTACAAGAAGGTCCTCCATCTTGAGCTTCCATAGCTCAATTTTTTTACCTTTGAACTTCTCTATCTCTATTCTTGATGATCTCTCCATTCCTCTCTCTATACTCGAATCTCAACTACAAAAGCTCCCACTAAACCCAGGTTTATCATAGACCCAATATAAACTTGATCTATCAAAACCGAGCCAAACCCTCAACAACAAAGGCATCCCTCTAAAGACAAAAATGAGCTCTAATACCACATGTAAGTTTTAAACCTGCGAAGTAAAGCAATGCATATAGATTCTTAAGAAAAACAAAAATTAATCAATGGCTCATTCACATAGTACACAGAGATTTATACCAGAAACCCTCAACCAGGAAAACATTTCTTATATTCATTATATCGAATTTGACCATTCACCATACAATATATATACAATTTTTTTAGGTGTTCCATAGATACCAAAACCCTAATCCCTTAATTTGGGATTAATTTACAAAACCGCTAAAAATAGAAAAATACACTAAAAATAGAAAAAACCGCCCAAAAAAAAAAATTTGGGGCGCTGCCCTGGGCTACCGCTCGTTGCCGAACGTTGTGTGTAACCAGGCGGAGGCATACCTGCCCCACCGAGACCCCCCGTAGGAAAGCGCCCAGTGCACACGACACAAAGAGCACTACTAGAGGGATCGTCAGATGCAGTTGTCATATCTGACGTGCCCACACACACACATGCAAAGAATATAACACATAACCAACAATCCCCTCCGTCATAGCCCAACACTCTGGTTCCACCAGCAGAAAAGGTGGCTCCACCACCACTACCGGTATGTGATTTTCTTCCTAATCCAACTTCTGCAGATGAAATTCAGTTGAATATAGATGTTGCAAATATGTTTGGAAAACTGAATATGACGGTCCCAGTAATAAAGATGTGTAAGATCCCTTTTGTGAAAAGGGAATTTTTGAGGATATTACAGGTGCTAGATGAGAAAGAGGATCCTCCCATCATACTAAACACTATGTATCTCGATCGACCAAAATAAAACAACCCTCCCTTGTATATCTGATTAGAAATGAATGACCTCCGCTTGAACAATTGCATGCTTGATTCAGGGGCCTCAACAAATGTCATGTCTTTGAAGGTAATGAAACATATTGGTTTAAAGACAACCTGAACTTATGGAAATGTATGTGGTATTGATTCCAGAAGAGTTAATGTCTTGGGAGTATGTGAAGATGTTGAATTATTTTTTATATATTTTCCACATATCAGCGTCCTCATGGATATATTAGTGATCAATGTCCCTGATTCTTGGGGGATTCTCTTGTCAAGAACCTGGTCCTCACCCCTTGGGGGTTTCCTTAGTATGAACCATACACATGCATATATTCCCATGGGCGATGATGCATATGACATCATGCATAACAGGGAGAATAAATATACACATGTGATGAATCTGATATGGGCCAGTTATGTCAGTGAAAACTACCATGATATACCTATATAGATTTTTTAGTATGACCCATCTGAGTTACCGTTCATGCAGGAAGATGCAGTGGAAATGTTTCTACCATGGACAGATAAAAATAAGGCTTCAAAATACCATAGTAAGGAGCCGAAATCTATTCATGTTATACAAAGGGAAGATGAGAAAAGTAAAGAAATCGTTAAAAATATTGTCCACACAGAGCCACCATATGATGAAAATACACCTTGCTCCGATTTCAATGAAGGAAATTTTGTGCTCATGTGGGAGAAAAGAAAGGCCAAGCCCAGATATGAACAAAAAGAAAGTAACTCATGGCTTGGACCTTACATCATCATAAATAAGTACGACAAAGAAAAGTACTATTTGACAACATTAGATGGGAGAAAGATGTCATTTCCCATATGTGGGTCTCTTCTCCAACCTCACATCCAAGTCACATGACTTCTTCAGGGCCCGTTCCCTAGGTAAGTAGGTAAGTAATTTTTATTCCCTACATTTGCATCTTGATTTCTCATACTAGTTTAGATGCATTTCATTTTCATTCTACTCTACTGCACATTGATTTCATGCTTAGTTTAGAAATTTTATTGAAAAAATGTCAAAATTTTCTTTTTCTAGATTAATTGATTTGGATTATGATCATATGAGAACAAGGATGAGTAGGCTATCCTGCACTTGAAAATTTTATGTTTACTTGCATACACAGGTCTACCAGGAGATGTTGCGGTTCTAATGCACTCTATGACGATCACATGTCCCCAAGTAGGAGCCAGATGTTATCCCCATTTTGTGGATAACTAAGGAGATGATGTCTTGAGGCCGTCAGGTTGCAGATATGGAGTGCCGAGAGACCACATGACTAGTAGTACCCTTTGTATAGATGTAAAACCCACTCACCACCACAGATGGTCATAGATTTATAGATGGAATCCACCACACCATTTGGGTTCTGGAAGACAGTGGGCCTTGCTCCATGAAGTAAAGATCAGTATTATGGTGAGAATCATTTCAATACTTAAGACATTTGATTATGTTGTATCTTATATTTCTCTAGATATCATGATATGTGCTTTGAAATTATTCCTTTTTCCATGCTTCACCTTGGTTGGTTGACATTGTGCCCCAGTGAGTGGTCTTCTTTGGGAATGGGTTTTCTATTAGGAATCCCTTAATGAACCATCATACCATTCCCGACCATACTTATGATTTTCCATCATTATTACCATTTGTTTCCTTATCTCTTGGTATTTTAGGATGCATTGACCCAAGAAGGGGTTGTACCTCATTGTGTGGGAAGAAGGGGCTAAATACCTGTAACATACCCAACCACCCACAGGTCAGGGTGTGATACCTTCAAGCCCGCCCTTGGACCTATTTCTCTTATCTATACCTTTCTAAAATTTAAGGATGCATAAAAGGAAAGACTTTAACGACATGCACAAAAATAGTCAACAAGCATGCATAGTCTAAAGATTCAATTAAAGGATAATTAAATATACATCATAAATACATTCATATACATGCAAATGATACCATAATAGAGATAACTTATCTTTATGAAAGATGACACCAAATGGTTGCAGACCAAGGACGTTCCACCTAACTGTATACACTACTGTTCCAAATGTCAACAACAACATCACCGCCAAGCCAGGGCTATGAATCCACAAGGATGGTTCCAGAGTGTTACTTGGATTGCCAAACTAGTCAGCACCCAAGCTCTCACAGGCTTTCGAGCTCTCACAACAATCCAAGTACCCATATCTTTTCTACCCATCTTTCACCACCCGAGAGAACATACCTCCACCCTTCTCTTCCATGTAATCCCTCAAGTAGTCCTTCTCCTTATTCGGGCTCCAACATAACTAGTCCAGAATCTCAATGCTAGAAATGTCAGGACTCACAGTTGTGAGAAACGCTGGACACAAAACAACGCATATCAGACATCCAGGCCTCAAATAATACCTATATCACACCAGTGACCACTACAACCAACTATCCTATGGCTAATCTTCAGCAGTTTGGTTCCCTCTCCCAAGCCAAGACGTGGATGAGGATGGATTAATGAACGAGTGAGTGAGTGCATGAAAGTGCATGAGGGAAATGAATGAACGTACAAGAAATAGAAGAACAAGCCATCAGTCCAACCCCCCCATCAGAACAAAGGTAGGTTTAAGTAATTTCGTGGGGAATCAAGAACCTCCTGGCATTCCCCAAGAAGCTCACGTAATCGATCCCCTCCCTTAGGAAAAAGAGGTAATTAACATAGGAATAAACACCTATCCCCTCATTTCCCCTCTCTTGTGTAATCATAGCCCCCTATAACTCTATTCCTTTTCCATCTAGCATCCATCCATGTATTTATTATTAAAAATGGGGGTTCAAAACATGGGGTGTTACATCCCCTCCCTCTTATTTTGGCACTGTCCTCAGTGCATATACAAAATAGAGATCAAAATCTCAAATTTATTGAAAAAGATGTGGGTAATCTACCTGCATAACATCTTCATGCCCCCAGGTAGTATCTTCAAGATTGTAGCAGGTCCACTGAACTTTTACCATCTCTATAACTTGATTCTGGAGATTTTGACTTTTTTGTCCAATACCTGCACTGGCTGAACCTGAAAATCTCCCTTTATCTCTACCTAAATCAAATGCCAATCAATAACATGGTTAGGGTCATGTACATATTTATTTAGTAAATATACATGAAATATATTATGCACATTCATGGAAGCAGACAATGGAAGCATGTATGCAACTGACCTTATTCTGTCCAATATTTCAAATGGACCATAGAATTTGGTTGCCATCTTTGTACAACTACCCAATTTCAAAGAGATTTTCTTGGGCTTCAATTTCAAAAGTACATGCTCCCCTACTTTAAATTCTCTAGTTGTCTTGTTCTTTTCTGCACAAACTTTCTGTCTATCCTGAGATGCCTTTAAATTTTGCTTGATCTTAACCACCTAGTCTTCCATGTCCTTGAAAAACCCCAGCCCAAGTACCACTATATCTGTTGTGTTTTCCCAGCTTACTGGAGTATCTCATTTCCTACCATATAGGGATTCAAATGGGCTCATTCTTAATGAAGCTTGATACCCATTATTATATGCAAACTCAACCAAGTGTAAGTAATCTTCCCGCTTAGATGGCTTATCCATCACATACATTCTTAGCATATCTTCAATTATTCGATTGACTCTCTTCATTTTCCCATATGTCTGGGGATGATATGCTGTGATAAATTTTATATTTGTGCCAAATCCTTTAAACAATCCCCTCCATAAACTGGAGGTAAACTTCATATCTTTGTCTGAGATGATTGTCCTAGGTATCCCATGCAACCTAGAAATTTCCTTCATGAAATTTTTTGCAATATTAGTTGTTGTATGCATTGTATTCACAGGCCCAAAATGATTAACCTTTATTAATTTCTCAACCACCACCATGATTGAACCATGTTTCTTATTCATTCTAGGTAATCCTGTGATGAAATCCATGGTGATCACTTCCCATTTCTTCTCTGGGATTGGCAATGGCTGCAATAAACTTGTTGGGTGTCTATGCTCAACCTTCACCTTCTGACATTCCATACATCAAGAAATGTAATCAACAACATCCTTCTTCATTCCCGGCCAAAATAACTGGATTCTTACTACTGTAACTATTTTCTAGTAATCGGGATGTCCAACATAAGGAACATCATGCATTTCCTCTAGTACCAAATTCCTCAGTTCTCAAGAACTAGGAACATAGATTCTATTTTTATGCATGAGTAATCCATATTCCTTTATCTCATACTCCTTTATTTTTTGTTGTACATCTCCTTTCTGTAATCTTTCCTTTACCTGTAGGTAATGCTGATCTGAAACAAGACCATCTAAAATTCTTCTATTCAAGTCTGACTGATGCATACTGACAGCAGTAGCATGCATGGTATGCACTCTTCTACTAAGTGCATCGACAACTTTATTCTCCTTGCCCTTGATATGCTTGATATCGAAGTCATATTTACTTAAAAATTCCAGCCATCTTGTTTTCCTGACATTCAAGGTTGGTTGTTCGAAAATATACTTCAGGCGAATGTGGTCTATTCTTGATTCAAATTTCTTCCCCATGAGATAATGCCTCCACATCCTCAAGGCAT
This sequence comes from Picea engelmannii, assembly GCA_009831015.1. Lineage (NCBI taxonomy): Eukaryota > Viridiplantae > Streptophyta > Pinopsida > Pinales > Pinaceae > Picea > Picea engelmannii. The sequence goes on along the minus strand of WSFP011391329.1, from coordinate 9,164 downwards.
GAAGAATGGTGGCAAGTTCCAAGTCATGCATGGCATAGTTCCTCTCATGTTCCTTAAGCTTTCTGGACTCATATCTAATGACATGTCCATTTTGTGTGAGGACTCCCCCAAGTCCTTCCTTACATGCATCTATACATACCACAAAACTTTCATTTGGGTTAGAAATCTTTAACACAAGTGCACTAGTAATTAATTCCTTCAACAGATTAAAATTATTTTCACACTTGAGTTTCCATTCAAATTTAGTTCCCCTCTTTTGCAAAGAAGTGATGGGATGAGAAATATTAGAGAACCCTACTATGAAACTTCTGTATTAGCCAGCTAATCCCATAAAATATTTGACGTCTAGCACATTTCTGGGTGTTGTCCATTCTCTAATGGCTTCGATCTTCTTTGGATATAATGTTATTCCCTTATCTAAAATAATGTGTCCCAAGTAATGGATCTTCTTTTGATAAAAATAATAGTTATTGAACTTGGCATACAACCGATGTTCTTTCAGTACTTGCAATATCAATCTTAAGTGATGTTCAGGCTCCTCTTCAGAATTAGAATAGATAAGTATGTCATCCAAGAATACTATGACAAACTTATCCAAATAGTTCCCAAATATGTCATTTATTAAGCACATGAAGACAACTGGTGCATTGATCAGTCCAAATGCCACCACTACAAATTCATAATGCCCATAGGTGGTCCTAAAGGATGTCTTATGAATGTATTCTTCCTTGATTCTTACATGATGGTATCCTTCCCTCAGGTCAATCTTTGAGAATATCTTTTCTCCTCTTAGCTAGTCAAAGAGTTCATCAATTCAGGTTAAAGGATACTTGTTCTTTATAGTGTACTTGTTCAGTTGTCGGAAGTCAATATACAGCCTCAAGGTTCCATCCCTCTTTTTGAAAAAAAGTATTGATGCTTCCCAAGGTGAAACACTTGGACATATGTACCCTTTCTTCAACAATTCCTCCAAATGCATTTGTAATTCTCTTAACTCTGTTGTTCTCATTCTGTAAGGTGTTTTTGACACCGGGGTAGCTCCTGGAACTAAATCAATTGAGAAACCTATCTCCCTTCTTGGTGGCAATTCGGGCATTTCTTGGAATACATCTTCAAATTCCTGTAGTATTGAGAAATATTTGAGGCTTGTCCCTTTTGTATAATTTGGCTCTTCCACATGAGCTGCAGACAATTGACATCCTTTCATAAAACATCTTTTTAGCTGTAAGGCTGAAATATCCCTTATAGCGATGGGTCTTGGGACTCCTTTCACAGTGCTTCATTTTCCATTTCCATCAAGACATGTAAATGTCATGTTATGACAATCTAGGACAACATGATGCTTGTCTAACCAATCCATTCCAATTGGAATATCATAAGAACCAATGGTATGATATTTAGATCAATACTAGTATTCATGCCATTAAGACTTATGGAACAACTTCTGACCATATCATGGATTCTTCTTTTGGTTCCAGTGGCTAACTGAATCAAACTTGATTTTCCAAGTTTAATTTTATCCAAATGTAATCTATCCACTATCTTAGGATCAATGGAGCAATGACTTGCTCCTGAATCAATCAAAATAGAAACAGGCTGATTTATGATCTTACCTTCTACCTCGATCATATTGGACTGCTTATCGATCATTTAAATATGCATAGATTCTTCCCATATCTTCGACTATTGTATCTTCTTGGATGTTGTGCATAGTCTTCACTCTATCCTTTTTGTGTGGGAAATCCTTGTATAGATGATCTTCCTTGCATCCCCGACATTGGATTGGTTGTCTTCCCCTTTTTCCAAAGGAATGTTCTTTCTTGAAATCCCCCTTTGCATACTGATCGTAATGATTTCTATTAGGCTCATTCCTATTGAAGGAAGGTTTGAATCCTTTCCTCTGATCAGACTTCGCATTTTTTCTATCCTTCCAATATTTCTACAAAGATTCTCTTCCTTGGCCTTGCTCATACATGTATTTATCCTTCCTAATGGCTTCAGTCAAAGTATTGGGTTCATCATACTTGATCTTTTCTCTATAAAAGGTAGGCAGTCCACTTAGGAATCTCTGTATTTTCACTTTCTCGTCACCAATGAACCTGACATACTTTAACAATCCCAATAACTTCTTCTCATACTCTACCATAGTCATGCTTTCCAATCTGAGTTCAAAGAACTCTTTCATTTTCTTGTCATAGAAATTATCTTAGAGGTACTCCTTTTGGAAGTAGTTCTTGAACTGCTTCCAAGTGATCCTACTCACATTAATGTGCTCCACTTGCTTCAGTTGGTCCCACCACATTATATCTTTCCCATGTAAATGGTAGGTGGAAATCCTGGCTTCTGGGTTGGACGAATAGTTATGCAACTGAAAATATCTTCTGAGCCCAAGAAACCATGCTTCAGCATCATCTTCCCTTTCTCTTTCACCCTCAAAGGAAGGTGGCTTGAGCTTCCTCAACTCTCCTTGCAAAATATCTACCTATTGTTTCCTTCTTTGGTGTCTAACAGGAGACACCTCTGGACTTATTATGGGATCATCCTCTACATAAAAAAATATTTTTGAGTAAGCAGGTGAGTGGTTTCCATGAGCTCTACTAGAACTTTTGGAATAACCAACTCTTCCACGATCATCCCTTCTTTCATGGCACTTTCATTCTTCCTCTTGTCTTAAGTTTGATCCCTTCTTCGTATGTCTCTGCAACTAATTTAATCTCTTCAACACTCGATCATTTATCTAACTTTTATCTCTCATCAGTCTCTCGTTGTCTTTTTTCTAGCTCTGCACTTCCATATTCAAGCTTCTTACTGTTTCTATTAACATTTCTTTCTCTCCTTTTCCCTTGAGTCCATTGGAATCTGTCTTTGCATTACCAAATTTGGTATTCTGAAATTCAACCTCCTTATCATGACTGGATACTCCCTCGTCTTCTTCCATTTCCTCAATACGCATCCTGAGATGATGTGTTTGGACCCCTAAATTCTGCAAAATGTGCAAGCGACCATTTTGTTAGAATTATGCGTATGATAAACAAAATTTCCAAACCATGCTACATGTCTCTTTCTTTTTATTTGTTCATGGAGATCATATCCCCATTCTCCGAAAATAACAGTGTCTTGTTATCCTTGGCCGACAAAAAATTTCATCCTGCACAGGCACTTCCTTCAAACCACCTTCCTAGGTGACCACGACTAGAAACCGCAGATAAATCCTTCCTTAGCACTTTTTTGTCTCGAAGACAACCAATTCATCCCTTAGCCATCCTTCCCTTAGATCTCAATCTACATATGACCACGACTATGACCCTGTGCTTAGCTGAAAAGTGCTTGTTCAGATATTTGGGACTTTAAAACTTTCAGCCAGTACTGGATCAATGGTCCTTGTCTTCTTTCACAGTCAATGATTGAGATCCACTTCGGCACTCCACGCTTCAGGAGTCTCAACTTTCCTTGCTTGCCTCCTCCTGAAACGCTTTTACCCAGAGTTCATGATCTGTTGAGGGGTGTCATCCCATAGATCAACGACTGTGAATTGCTTCATCTCTCCAGGCTTCAGAAGTTTCAAACTTTCCTCCTACACTTTCTCCCAGAGTGCTTTCACCCGATGTCGACGATCCTTCGATGTGTGTCTTCTGGAATGAATGTTCGATATGTACTCTGGCCTTCGGGCCTTCATGAATTTTTGATCCAATGCAACCTATCACATATTTTCCCTCTGGAGTGCCCATTCTCCAGACTGCATGATCTATCGCCACGTGGTGAAATACTGGAAGTAGACACGTGGCCCAATCAGGAGGGTGACACATGTCACATTCTAAGTTAGTTAGAACGTGACACATGTCACGTTCTAACTAACTTTTCAATACTCCAAATGATCAAAAATTACTGAAACGTGGCACACATCCCATGTGTCTATGTCATCCCAGGTGACATCCATAAGCCATGTCACTCTGGGAAATTTTGGGGTCCACTTCACCTCCTGGTGACGTCATCATGCCCCATCACTTCGGCTCTTCGGGCTTCGGGACTTCGGGATTTTCCATACTAGCACACTTCCAATTCTCTCGAACTTTGAATTCCCAAACTAGCCAATTTGTCACCATGTGTCCTCTTGGATTGGACAACTAAGATTCACTTCAGGTATTCACCCGGAGTCCACGGATCTACACCATGTGTCCTCCTTAATCTGATGGTTGAGGCTTACTTTGGGTCTTCAAAAATATCAAATTTATAAACTTATCTGGCCCAACTATCTTTTATCTGAAGCCCTAGATCTATTGACGCATGAATCTCGATAGATCAATAGCTGAGATCCTTTTGAATCATTGGGTTTCAGAAATATCAACCTTGAAATTTCATTTTTCCCTGAAGTGTGCATATTTATACCGCATGTCATCTTGGATCGGATGGCTGCAATTCACTTCAGATCTCCAGGGTCTGAAAATATCAATTATCAACTTCTCCTCACTCACCTTTTCCCAGAGTACTTTCACTTGGATCACATGATCGGTTGACCCGTGCCCTCCTACAGATCTATGGTGCCTGACTACTTCTGCTCTTCAGAGGCTCGTTGCTCGAGCACTAGAAAGTCACATCATTGCATGCCTTTCAATTTGCGGAGGCACACATCGATGGTTTGGAGTAACCCACTTTTCACCCCACAATTCTCCTGATGCTGACACATAACCCCTTGGTGAAACTGTGGTTTGGATTGCAGGACCTCCTTGGGGAATTATTTCTCATGAAACTTGGTTCCCCACAATGCCTCATGTTTGTTGATCTCTCTCTCCAATAGGATCCAACAGTTGGGACCTTAACCTTTGCTTCCTTTTCATCGAACAACTCCTATTCACATGTCCTCCGATTCAACGATCCTAAATGTCTCCCAATCCTACAATGGCGATCGCTCCTGAATTCGAAGGGGGATGGTCATGATCCTTCGAACCCTTACAACTGATCTCTGATGATCTAACTCATGTGTAGATTCTGCAATGCCACTCCTCTTGATCTTTTCAACTTCACGGTCAGAATTCGATCTTGACCCCGAGACTCTCACCAACAGACCCAACCCATACCAACCCGATGTTTCAACCAGAAGCTCTGATACCAAACTGTAACATACCTAGCCATGCATAGGTCGAGGTATGCTACCTTCAAGCCCACCCTTGGACTTCTTTCTCTTACTGATACCTTTTTAAAATTTAAGGATGCATAAAAGGAAAGACTTTAAAGACATGCATAGTAGTAGTCAACAACCATGCATAGTCTAAAGATTCAATTAAACCATAATTAAATATACAGTAGAAATACATTCATATACATGTAAATGATACCATAGCATAGAGCACTTGTATTTATGAAATATGACACCAACTGGCTGCATATCAAGGAAGCTCCACCCAACAGTAGATACTACTGTTCCAAATATCAACAACAACGTCACCCCTGAGCCAGGGCTATGAATCCACAAGGATGGTTTCAGAGTGTTATGTGGCTTCCCAAACCAGTCAACACCCAAGCTCTCACAGGCTTCCCAGTTCTCACAACAATCCAAGTACCCAGCTCTCTTCTACCTAGCTTGCAACACCCAAGAGAACGAACCTCCACCCTTCTCTGCTATGCAGTCCCCCATGAAATCCTTCTCCTTATTCAGGCTCCAGTGCAACTGGCCCAGAATCTAAATGATGGAACTTTCAAGACTCGCAACTATGAGAAATGCTAGACATAGGCCAATGCATCTCAGACATGCAGGCCTCAAATCACGGTTGGATCACACTAGCGACCACTACAACCAACTATCCCATGGCCAATCTTCATCAGTTTGGTTCCCTTTCCCAAGCGAAGATGTGGATGAGGATGGATCAATGAATGGGTGAGTGACTACATGAAAGTGCATGAGGGAAATGAATTAACGTACAGGAAATCGGTGAACCAACCATCAGTCCAACCCACCCATCAGACCAGAGGCGGGTTTAAGTAATTTTGTGGGGAATCAAGAACCTCCTGGACTTCCCCAATATGCTCATGTAACTGATCCCCTCCTTTAGGTAAAAAGGGTAATTAACATAGGAATAAACACTTATCCCCTGAAGACCCCTCTCTTGCGGAATCATAGCCCCCTATAACTCTAGTCCTTTTCTGTCTAGCAGCCAACCATGTATTTATTATTAATAATGATAGAAAACATTACATGTCTTGGGAACACTGGCCTTTTAATAATTGTCTGGGCACCTTTCTATCTTGGCATTGTAACAATACATTATTTAAAATGGGGGTTCAAAACCTAGTGTGTTAGAAGGCCCAAACGGGTTGGTGTTGGGTAAAATATAAAATCCATATATGAACCTTCTATATGCTTCATCCATGGACCACCCAAGAAAGTAATAAGAAGTTTATCTTTGCATAAAGGAGACCCATAATATAACACAAATATTCCTAAGAGGTATATTGAAGAATAGGAGGTCTCATCATGAGTTGACCTATCACGTCCATGGATATCTAGTGGTATGCCATTATCATTATCTGGTCACCAAACCAAGGAAATGAATCTTAGTTGCATGGATGAGAGAAAGGGGGTATCATCATGAGCCATCTCATCACCACTCTCGAGAAGTGACCTTTAACCTCTCCTTGTGCTAAATAAAATATAAATAAATAAATATAAAAGGAAAATGATGGTCTTGGAAAAAGTCCATTGCTTACAAAGGTACCACACACCCTCTACAAAGGCACCCATGAATGAGACACTATGACCCCTAGTATGTCATGAGCCCTATGCCCATTGAGTCTTGACCCCATCCATATCATACACTTTTCATGTCTTATAGAAAGACCTCTTTGAGGCTCTCCTTGACCTAGGGCAAGATCTACCCAACAATACACCTCGTCAACCCTCCCATACTTAAGCTTGACAAGTTGCATAGTGTATTTGAGTTGTTAATTGTTTGATATAGTAATATTTGATGCACATGATTATATGAATTATTTATTGATTGGATTCACTTATCATGATGTTATGACTTGATATCCTTGGAGGGCGTGTTCATTTGTCTTTGCAAGACCTAGCTGGTGGTCATTTTTGGCAGAACAAACCCACGGGGCTACAATCCCACAGGTTGGATGTCAGGGGCCCACATGCCAAATGAGAGAGAGTTGACTTGTATGTCCTTGATTATGACTTGGATTACCTAGCCCACCCATTTCTTTCCAAACGATTTTCCCAGGAGGGGAAAACATCCCACTTTTGAGAACGACATCATGATATTGAGGGCTAGGGCTTGGTGGTGAGGTGCCACTCATTTGCAGTTGGAAGTATTGATGATAAGAGGGTTTTCACCATGATGAGATCACTTATATGCTTGACACATGGCCTTGGGATGCCCTTCCATGCTTCTCAAACACCAACAACCTCCTCAAAATGGAAAAACGTCACCTAAAGGGGTGACATCATCTTAGATTAGGGTGTAATTTGTGCAAAAGATGAAATTTTAAGTGAATTGTTTGATATTATTATGTTAAGGGGGACAAATTAGAATTTTTGACCCCTAATCTTGTGTTTTACTCCTTATTTTGTGGGCAAGCCATGTTGGCTAATTTTTGTATAAATAGAGATCACAAGATCTCATTTTAAATCATAACTCTCCTCTAGTGAGAGTTTTGGTCTGAAATTTTCAGCTTCCTTATCTCTTTTAGCTCTTGTGCACTTGTGTATGTCTATGGTTGTGAATGGTTAATGGAAGAAGTGATGCACTAGCCTTGGAAGGTTATTTTATGGCTCTTGTGGTGGATTATCTTAGCATCTCTCTTGATATTGGTATGGTTTTTACTCTCTTTCTATCATTTTATTCAACTCAAGTATTTTTATGCTAGGAGATATGTGGGAAGTGTAAGGGAATACACCCCCACCACATTCTTCACCATTTTATTTGTTCATCTCATTGATTAAGGCTTTTCTAAGAGAAGTATAAGGGCATACACCCTCTTAGCTTAAACCCTAGCTTAGAGAAACTTTCCTTGGGAAGTAAAAAGGATTACACCCCCAAGGAGGTAGCTTCTCTAATCTCCTTGTGACTCCATTAACCCAATAGTAAATGAACTAGTCATTAATTTGTTGCATTGGAGAAATAAATTATTGCATTGGGAAACATGAATTTTGGTCCTTTTTACTTCTTACAAAGTGGATTGTATTCCTTGTTCCTTGGGAACCTCACATCCACTAGGGAATCCTCATATAAGGTATACTTATGTCTTTTGTTATAAATTTGTGATTTCAGCCATTAGGGTTGCATAAACCCTAACACACCTACTTTAATAACTCTCTTATCAACCATTGGTTCTTGCTAAAAAATTTCACATTTACTCTCCTTGTCCTAGCGCACTTTTTGGAAACGTTTGAGGGGATTATAGTGGATGATTTTATTTCTTTAATACAATGAATTTTACACCTATAAGGATGATATAATATGTTGCAGACAAGTGTTTACAACAACCTTATCTTTGTGCTAACATTTTTTGTTCTTCATCTTGAGTTTACTAGTCAATTGCTAGTCTTTCTCTTTCATTTTCTACTTGATATTGAGCACATATTGAGAAGATTATAGTATATTTTTCTTGCTGATATATACTGTCATATATTGCTTCAAATTAGGTACAAAAATCTTAACTTGATTATACAACTAACATATACTTTTTCAAGGTGTGTTTTCTTGTGTCTCGGGTAGGTACAATCATCGAAAAAAGCACTATACTTGTGGGGCAACCTTTACTTGACTTATGAGGAATATCTCCCTACCCTTAATTCCATTTAGACTCGACCTATAGGGGATTCACTTCCATCTATATCCATCTCCATCTCAATCCCTCTAGGGTCAATGGGATTGCCTCCCTATAGTGACCTAGTCACCCTTGAAGTGTGGGACCCACATCGAGGTGGAATTGGGTGTAGGATTCCCAAAGTTGTATCATTTGTTCCTTGTTTGGGTCAGGATTTTACCAATCTACAACTTGCACTATAATAGGGAACTCTGTCCTTTCGTTAACAAAATACATTATTCAATATGGGTCTCAAAATCGGGGTATTACATTTCCCTCCCCCTTATTTTGGCACTGTCCTTAGTGCATATACAAAAAAGAAATCAAAATTTCAAAATTTATTCAAAACATTG
>ML855873.1:11166-28032 GCA_009831015.1 Picea engelmannii | reverse complement strand
TTATCCTTAACTCAGGAAGGAAGTAAGATCTATGATGTAGATAATCCCAAGGTCTATCGGGACCAATCATTTCCTCAAGAATCTCCTCGTCAGAGGGAAATACCAAGTCTAAAGGATCTTGAGTGGCAAGAGAATATTGAGCCCAAATTGGCTCAAGAACCGGATCTAACTCTTGTGCGGGAGTCAGATCGGGGTTGACCAAAGTCTGTTGGACAATGTTGTATGCAACTTCAGCCACGGAGAAGGGCATGGCCATGCCAAAATTCCTTTTCCCCTCCATCGAAGATGATGGGGAAGGTAAATCCCATGGATCGTTAAAGTAGTTTTTTTGAAATGACGATACTTGTAATAAAACAATTAGATTCAAACCAAACCCGAGGACCAAGATAAGATTTAGGATTTACATCGCTAGAAGGAGATGAGAATCAAAAGTTTCCATAAATGATGGAAACAAACCAACACCTAATTTGACAGTGTCGAGATGCAGACTATCAATCATTAGGACCGTGGAAGCCCCCGATGAAGGGTCAGAACAAGAGAAGGACAACTGGTCAATGGTCACAGTCCTGTCCTCATGCGGAAAAAACAAGACCCAAAAAACCGTAGCAACCACTGCATGCATCACATAATTCCAACTCCTTCCTAACAACAGGTTGTATTCGAGAGGTGCATCGACCACTTCAAATTTGACACACACATTTTTACCTCCCAACTACATGGGGAAGGAAGGAATAATTTTGTGTGGTATAAATGATTGACTATCAAACACAGTAAGAAATGTAGGTGACAGAGATAACCATGGTTGGCCAATGGCCTTCCAACATGCCAACGAAATCACACAAGTCAAGGGACCCTCATCAACCACTGTATGAAAAATTTTCCGCGTAAAATATTTCATGGTGTAAGACACTACTATATGAAAAGCAACGTGGTAAGGAAGACGGGGTTTCAAGTTGGTTGGATAAAAAACGATTGCTTCTGGGTTGCAAGTCTATGCCGCTCCCAAGGCGGAAAATATAAATTTTCTCTGCAAGGGGAAACTCTAGAGGACTTCCAAAGTGGACATCGCACAAGGGGTCTGTGCCAGATCCTCTACAATAGAGTAGTTATGAGTGGCCCTCGCATTTGGATTATGAGAAGCCTTCTTAAACACACCTTTATGGATGCAAGTCATCATTTCTCCCACCACCTTCTCAATATGGAGAGGATATGGTGGATTAGTGGATTCCTTTCCCTTTTTGACAAATTCTATCATTCTGTAGTCTTAGGCCCTGGTCATTAAATTATCCTCGACATTCATCATGTAAATATTTGCGGTCAAGTTGTTATTGGTAGGCGTAGGGGTTCCCTGACTACCCCCTATTGCGCTCATGGATGTTGAAGCCTAAGCCATGTTTTTCCCTTGTGGAAAAGGGTTTGTCAGGACAACAGGTTGTTGTTACACTAATATATTCTGAGCTTTTGGAAGTCGAGGGCATAGATGAGCCGGGTGGTCTTCCGTGCAGAGATTACACAAATACTTCGACTTCTTCTTCTCTGTTTTTCCCTTGCCAACATTATTGGTAGCCTTTTTGTCCCCTTTACCCTTCGTATTCCATTGTTTCTTCTTTCCCTCGAGCTACTAGTTTATCTTGGTATTCGTCTAATGCACACTATGTACATCCGATGTCTAGTTAGGGGGAACAAATGAATGTAGAGTCTAGTTGGCCACGATCTGTTGTATCGAAAATTGTTGAAATTGATTCGACAATAGGTTCATGGACTTGCTTTGTGATAAGCCCTCAATACCATTAGCATGGGTTCTAGAATTTTTCTTGGCCTTATCAAGAGTATACCGCAACACATATGGAAAGATCTCATAGAGCATGCCAGACTGAGAGTAAATCAATTCAAGCTGTTTGGATCTCATGATCACCTCCTCTTCTGAAAACACTTCGAAAGTCACTACATCCTTGGATACACAATGCACCAAAGACTTCAAGAACCACCCAAGCAAGAAATTAGGATGGAACTTGACCTTAATTAAGATCTTTCTATGCCGCCATTATCGGATATGATCATAGATGTGGTCGAACTTGGTTTGATCAAAGTTGGCTAACAATTTGGTGCCGGGATCATATCTCACAGGTAACTGGAAATGGTTCAAGAAGACCATTTCCAATTCATTGAAGTAAGAGTACCTCGAGCGATCGAGCTCAATATACAATTTCATATCACCCCCTATAAGTGTGCATTGAAAAAGGTGCAACTGGACATAGTCATCCTTCAGCGAGTTTGATGAGCACCATAAATGAAAATTCGTCAGGTGATCACCTGGATCTTCGCCAGGATTTCCCTCAAATTTTGGAATATCCAAAGGAAACTTAATTGGCATGGGGAGCCAACGCGAATCATGAAAAAATGGGTCATTCAGTAATCTCTAAAAGTATGGCAGATGTAGCATTTCCAGAAATGGTAGTTTCAGTTGTGAACTATTATAGGAAAAGAGGGTCCTGGAGTTTGACTAGCACCAGGTTGTCAAGAAAAGTTGGACTGTTGGTTAGGGTTTTGGTAGAAAACATGGCTTTGACCAAGATAGGGTATCTGTGTCTTTTGGGGTATCATCAGATGACTCCAAAAATTGGACAACATAGCTTGTGTGAGGATTTCTCCCTACATTGTGTTCCAAGGACCTTGGAAGGGGATGCCCCCAACCGATCCGACGAGCATGGGTACGGAGCCCTACCCGAGGTTCCATTTTCTATGGAAGGGGTTTCCCCTGACTAACATCCCTTGCAAGAGAACTGATCCCTGCCAAGGGTTCCAAAGATCCTATGTGGAGAAAACTCCAGTTGTCGCTCCCTATGAAGGAATAGTACCTTACACCAGGTTCTGTTGACCAAAACTGGGGTTGCCACCAGTCGAGACAACAACTAAAGAAAAATAATTGTTCCCAAATGAACCAAACAAAGAGAATGAAATAGATCCCACGGATGTTGTATAAGATGAAGGGCCTAAACTGCCTCCACCAAACAAGCTATAATTAGAGTTTGGCCTAATTGGCTGCTAAAAAGCACCACCGAGTGAAGGGGAAGGAGGAGGTGTATGACCCCCACCGTAAGGGATATCATTAAAAGGGACATAAGTGCCCCTAGTTAACCCTTGCATGGAATCGTTCAAGCTCCCTTCCCCTAGACCCATAGTATGTAAGGTATAATAAGTAAGAACCAATTTTGTATCAAAGCCAGGCATCCCATATGAGAAGGGAGGTCCGGCCACACTCTAAGTAAGAAAAACAATGGTTGAAGTTGATAACGATATCAAACCACTACCTAAAGTTGATGGAGTCAAGACCAATGTGTTCTTGACTAGAGAAGGTTGGAGAGGAGGTAGGATGCCCCCTGAATTAATAGTCTTAATGGGAGTATGAAGACTCCTAGACGAAGTAGCAACATTCACTTTCATTACCGCTAGTAGGACTAGTTTGTGCTTAGAATATATCACCTCGGGAGGGACAACCTGATTTAATATCGACTCCAACTTAGCTGACCTAAGAACCTCTGCTTCAAGGTAAAAAATAGTAGGTTCCTCCGGATTCAGAAAGTCTCCTCGCAGAGGAGGCTCGAGCACAGTTTCATGTGTCCCGGTCGCTTCGAACGACCCTTCTTGGTCAAGTCTTTACCTCAATGGTGGTGGAGGTGGCTCCAAAGTAACCAACGACATGCCCTGAAGCCTTCATGACCAACAGATCTATTTATATTCCACTTTTTGAAATGAACAACCGACATAGTAAGGCTTGACTAGCGTAGAACACAAAGCACACACTAAAAAGTTTCCTAAAGACAAATCAAGCAGTAGACTATCTAGTATGAAGGACAATTACACCAATCGACACTAGAGCAACTAACCGATGCAAGTGCAACTTGAACACGGAAGCACCCTCCGGGTATAATTTTTGAAGTGCAATCCGACGTCGCCCTAGGTTCCACAGTATACCCTCGTAGTCACCTATGTAAGTCCCTAAAATATGGGCAACTAGGTTGCCAACTCATATTAATTTACTAGGCGAGTACAGTCGACAGTTTGGTATATCGTAATCAGAAGGATAAAAAGTCTAAATCCCTTCAAGGGTATCGAAAGAAAATGGTCCATAAGACAATAGAGGATCTCGAATGGATTCAAGGTCCACAAATATCCATAGGAAAATGTAGTCGATATTGTTCCCTAGAAAAACCCTCAATATACAATCCCCACTATGTTCAATCCAACTTTGGAGGGGTTATCTCCTCTTCTTTCCCTTACTTGTCCTCGTGTTTATCCCCTGTTTTAGAGGGGGGTCCCGGGTAACACTTACAACACTCGAATTAAAGCACTCCCTAACTGAGACTCCAATGTTTGATTTAAAGTGTTCTTGAAGAATTTCCTCTTCAAACCTAATTCAAGGCCCTAAAACCCTAAACTAGTTTATGAACCCTACAAACAAAAAAGTCTAATGTATTTTCGATTAGGCATTATTTTTAAGGCTTGTTTTACTAAAAAGGTACATTAGTGAAAATAATGGTTTTATAAAGAGTTGAATAATGAGGAGAGACTTAAATCACTTGAAAGCAAAATTACTTCGAATTTAAAAGCAAAGCTTGTAACTAACTCTTTGTAAATTCAACTTTTCTAACTGATATTTCAAGATCTTGTAAATAAAGAAATCCTAAAACTTGCTTTCGCTTGAATACAAGCTACTTATGTTTCAGGAAATCAAGAAGAAATTGAAAATAAAGTCTCTTTTTCCTTTTGAAAATAACAACTTTAACTACTTTACCAAATTGAAATGCAAGAAAATGATTTTTTTTTTTAACCGCTTTAAAGAGAAAAAACAGAAGTAAATTTTTTTTTTTTTTTCAAAGCAAGTAAAAAAGGATAAAAAGAAAACTAAAACAAGATTGGGAAAGACCTTCATCCCACTGCGGATCGTAGGGATTCAACCAAGAAATGAAAAAGGCAGGTCTAAGACTCGACATCTTGCTTAAAACCTTTTAGGGAAAACACAAGAAAACTAAGGAAACAAGTAAACTGGAACCTATACCCAAGCTATGGCCATAGATAGAGACTATGGTTGATTAAAGAAAGTCCTGAGAAGTGTGAACTTCTATCAGGAAAGAGGCAAACTCCCTCTTTTAAAAAATACTTTCATGAAACAGAGACGCGGGTTGTTACATCAGTAACTTGCGTATGTACACGGGTTTTTTACTGTGCAAAGCATATATGTATGTGGGCTGTCCCAAAACATGGTGTGTACACCTCTGAGTCTTTTATCAAATAAAAATACAAGGAAGACTTACAGGGCATGGACAATTGTTATGCACCTTGGAGTTGACTAGAACCCCTTGACTACATGCATGTTATTTCTATTCATGATTTAGGTTTATATATCAAATGCTATGTATAAATCAAGGAAAATACACAAAACATCATTGTTTGGGACAGGGAAAAGAGATTATTTTATTCATCAAACAAAGACTGAAAATTACAATTTGTGCCAGCCACCGTTCCGTGAACCTGCTCTAGGCTCCTCTTTACAATGCTTCAAGTGCACCTTCATTAGGCCTCTTTTATCAATCTTCTGATCACCTCAAGGGAAGGGAATGGATTGAATGGAAGAAGGGGTTGATGAGGGAATGTTGAGGCAATATCTCACAAAAGGTAGCAAAATCTTGGGCAAGGAAGGGAAGTGAAATTGGGCAGAGTTTCACTGTTCTTTTAGTTGGATGTGAAATGAGACCCCAAGACCTCCTTTTATATGACAAAAGGATGGTTATTCGGTTAGGTGATGGGATATAGAAGGTGAATTGTTTGGAAAACATCCAATAGCCTGTGAATTTCACTGAATTCCTTACAACTTTTTAATTTTTGCAACTTTTGCAAACATACATGGGATGTTTAGCATGCAGAAATTGTATGTACATGGGTTGTCTAGCATGCAACAAGTGTATGTACGCGGGATGCAGTGGTGCATGGTGTGTACATGTTCTAAAAAAAGGTTTTTTAAGAAGAGCTTCTCAACAATGCTTTGGCAAATTATTCAAGTAAGAGGGCCAATGCCATGTATGCAAGAGTAGGGCATTTGAGGGCTATTATTAACATACAGGATTCATAAATATTTTTAAGGTAGGTATTCCAGTCTATAAGGGGAATCATATCATTTTATTTATTTTTGCGTGTTAAATTTGCTTCCAAAATTTGTTTGGATCTATCTTAGATAGGTGCAAAAAACTCTTTTGCTTTTTATTTATGTAGTGCCCTTTTTTCCTTTTAATTAGGATTTTGTATCTATTAATATTATCATATTTCAAGGACTCATTAGAGGTATCCATAATGGATTTTCTTGCAAGATTACGCTCATTATCATACCAAGGGTTGGGAATTCTACTCTTCGTTTTACATAACACTTCGATAGATAATATTTTTATGGAGGTAGAGAGGGTTGTTGTAAAATTATGATATATGTCTTTAATATTGTTCTTATGTGATAGAATATTTAATTTAGTGTTTTTGTCCTTTAAGAAGAGATCAAATTTATTTTTTTCAAAAATTAAGTGTCTTTGGTTATCAAATTTATTTTCAAGGGGGTTTTGTGCAAGAGAAAATTTGGAGTTAGGGTAAGAGTTCTATGATCAGAATCAGACTCGTGGTCGTTTAAAATGTCAAAATTTACTATTTGGTTGTAAATAGGAATATATGAAATCACATAATCCATAACACTGCTACACAACCCATGGATACAATTCATTTGGTTGGGTTTGGGTCACTTCATTATAACATTGCAATTGCTTAGATATTGAGAACTAGAAAGCTTGATTAGCTCGATACTATACAAACTCTTGGTCAAGTCTTCTGAATTTCTCTTGTATCTATCAGCTAAACAAGGTTCGTATTTAGCCATAAAGGATCAAGTTTGGAGTGATTGCTTAAGATAATAGCTTGATTAGTTGCAGTTCTAGCATTAAAGTCTCCTAGTAGGGAGATACTACTTTCATTTCTTAGAATGCAAATATATTGTTAGAAAGTTTTCTAGATATACACTATGTATGGAGTTTTGGAACGTCCAACATTTCGAATGGATAATCCACCCATCATCAAAGACAAATGAAACTAATACATTGAAGAAGAGTGATGAGGTTCGAATTTAAAATAGATCTAGCTAGAAAATACTACACACATTTGCAGAGAGAAATTAAGAAAGAAGAAGCAAGATAGAAAGAATGGAAGAATTCTCATTAACCATATATTCCACACTCAAAGAGTAAATAATTTACAATAGATATAGGATACATGAGTAACTAATGACCCATAGTGGTGGTCTAGATTGATCTGGACACACACCAATAGTTACAAGAGTAAACTGCCACCTAGTCTAGTCTCTTAGACAGTTAAGGGAGTGAACTGCCACCTAGCTGAGTTAAATAGTCAACTAGTCTTTAGTTAACTGAATGAACAAAGAGTAGTGAGTTGGTGATGATTCCAATGTTGCATGGTGACAAAACCAATGCAACATCTAAACTCAACTCAACTAGTCAAACTAAAGTGTCAATTGAAAGAGAATATTCTCCAGGTGGAATATTCTCTCCTAAAATATAGGAGACTAGATAATGACAAATTATGACTAATAAACAATGAATAACCTTAGGAAAAATAAATCCTAGGTGTGTGTGAAGTAACTCCAGCAGTATGGAGTTTTGAAACATCCAACATTTCGAATGGATAATCCACCCATCATCAGAGACAAATGAAACTAATACATTGAAGAAGAGTGATGAGGTTCGAATTTAAAAGAGGAAAAAAATATAGTCGTTGGGAAATAATATTAAAGTATTAATGTTAACCGTTGGGACAAAATATTAAGGAAATTTATAGAGAATAAAAGAGCATTATGATAATGGATTGAAATAATGGAGTTAAACAAAAATAAATGTAATATTGATAGAGGATAGGGTGATAAAAAGTGATGAAAATAAAACTAATCGTTGGGAAAAGTAATAAAATATTAATGAGCATAAATAAATTATTAAGATAGATTAAAAATAATTAAAGAATATTGTAGAATGAGAAGAATCAAATTGATAGCAAGATCAAATAAAGAGAATCAGTCAAGCGGAGAAAAAAAATTGACTACGGGAAGAAAATGAAAGACAAGAAACAATAAGAGGGGGCAGAAGGATGGGGGAAAGGAGGACAACAATCTGGAGATTGACATGTAAACTTCTAGTGTTCCAAATTCTTTAAATATCATAACAGAATAGAAGTACACACCATGTACAAAATGTGAGCTTGTAGCACAAATCCAAGATAGATAAGTTACACAATAACTCCTTAAACAATAGGATAACCTCCTCCACATGACCAAATACTTATGTACCTCACAATTCACATGTCTACAATAATGAATACATGATCTCTATATATACATATTCACACCTATACATGAGGCCCCTTAACTATTAGGACGAACCTATTACATATATATTTACACATTACATGTACATTTAGGCCCATATATGCCCCACCTTGGGGTCATATCATATACATTTAGTCCCATATATGCTCTCCTTGGGTCATAACAAAATGGAGGAAGACTAGTGTTCTAGGTGGTGAATGGTGGGATTCCAGGATTGGCTTAGTTTGTATCTGTATTCGCGATTAAAGTTATGAGGATGTTTTTCAATTTTAAAATCTTTCCATATTAGGAAAGAGTAATGAGGAGTTGAGGCTAATATTTTTGTTTGGTCAAAACAAATTAGGTGCTTGTATTTAAAGGAGTGTTCGACGATAACTAATTTGGAGATGTGGTTGTGGGTATTATCGGCGATATACTCCTTAATACGGGATTTGAAGGACCTTACAATTCGGCCTATGTAATATTTTCCACATGAGCTAGGGATTTTGTAAACTCCTAAGCCAAGATTCAGGTCAGATTTATCTTCAAAAGTTCTAAATAGTTGTTTAACGGTTTTATAGAGTTTGAACACAATATTAATAATCTTCTTAGCCAAAAGTTTAGAAATATGATTGGTTTTACCCTAGATATAAGGGAGGGATATGAGATCATGAGGAGGGGATGAGGAAGAGGTAATTTTTTATTTAGGTTTTTTGATTGAGTGAAAATCTTGGTTGATTTGAGAAAGAAAGTAGTCACTGGACAAAGGGTTTTGTTTAGGTGGGCTTTCTTCTGGGTGAGGAATTGAGGGGCATAAATGCAAAGGGATTGAGTGATCAAGGTTTTAAGGACAACATATTTTTGACTTGGGTGATGGTGGTAATTGGAATGAAGGTATCTATCGGTGTGTGTCTTCTTTTTGTATACTTGGTGGGAGAAGGATCCATCAAGAAGACGAGTGATAAGAACATCCAAAAATGGGATAGAGTTGTCTTTTGGGTTTCCATAGTGTTATCACTGTAATTTTTACAGTTAGAGTCAGTCCTAGATGAGTCATAGTTCAGGTGTAAAATCATGTGAGGTCAGGAACCGAATAATGAATGGGTTGAAATCAACAAGTCTCATTGCTATCCTTTTGAGTCGGGAAAAGGTGTAATGATTAGTCATGTGCGAATTCTAAAGGTCCCTTTCCCCAAAGATTGAGTCCTGTAAGAAAAGGGGAATTTTCGTTACATAGATCGAGGAAATTTGTTGGGATAAAGGTCATGTCGATGGATATAACGAACATCATCACCTAATTATGAAGTCATAAAGGTAAAAAATCATAATGCTCAAATAATGTATACTCTGTCGCTCTTATCATCTATACTTTGCACACTTTGAAGTGTACCCATCGCATGAGTTTGCTGCACAAATATCCAGCTTTCTTCCAAACTTCTCGTCACCATGGATTTATTGTCCTCTTCTATGATTCCTCTCCTTTGCCTTTCAAGTATAAATATGGGTCACCTCACATGCCTCTCCTTTACCTTCTGGATTAGTGCATTATCTGTGGTTTTTTCTGCAAGTCCTGGAGCCTTTCATTGTGGGAAGGATGCTTGTCATCGTTTGTATTGTGAATCTGTTCATTCAAGTTTTCACGTCTCCTTCATTTTCATTCATTGTTTAAAGCCTGTTGGAGTTCACTGCGAGCTAGTGTGTTGGACGATAGTTCTTCTCGTGGTCAGCCTCTCTTCTTTGGAGTTTCTTCCTGTCACGTTGAATTCTTTCTGCGCCTAAATTCTCTTTCTCACTTCAAGTCTCCCAGTACCTTTCCACCGCGCAATAATTTTTTGTTGTGATTCCCTATTGCTACAAGCCTCCTGTTGTTTTTGGTCACTGTGTCCATTCCCTATTGTTCCAAAATTTTCCATCATGCCTTGTGGCCGTGCGGTGGACTCCTAGGGTTGATTTTTCTTGTCGCGCAAAGTTTCTGTCATTACCTTTTCGAGAGGTCTCTGTGAAGCACATCATTCTCATTTTCTGTGTAGAGAGGGTGTTACCGTTCATTACCACACGTATGAAAAAAATACACATTGGAATCATGACAATATCCAAAAGCATAATAAAGAAGGCGCAAAGTGGCAAAGCCGTGAGGTATGAGCCTCAAGACTTGGCATTAATCAACGAAGATCCAGAGATCAAGGAAGCTTTTGAAAAGGTCAGATGTATGTGCTATTATGATAATATCAAAGGATACAATGCGAAGTTGGATGAATAGTTCACCCTCAAGTTTAATGGGTTCTGCATTACCATTGCGAGAATCACCTTTCGAGTGACAGAGGAAACTCTGTTAGCTGCGACGAAGATACCTCCATGCAGTTAAAAGTGGTTTAAAGTCATGCCTTTATATGTTTTGTGCTATGAATACTTTATCAAGCCCAACTACCTAAATGGGAAAATCGGAGCAAGCGTTCCAAGTCAATACCTCTGGGAGCCTTTCCAAAATCTCTTAAAGGTAATTAGAAGGTATTTCACCTGTGAAGGAAGGTTTGACAGAGTATACCCATACCACATCAGGCTGTTGATGCACTTCATAGGGAAAAAACCTTTGAACCTACCTTTCTTCTTGCATCGAAGCCTAGAAAGGATGGTAGACAACGTCCAGACCAAGGTTGACCAAACAAGGAAAAATTGATTCCATATGCCATTGATAAAGTTATTGGTAGTCAAAGAATTGAGATAGTTGGACAAACACTGGGATTCATTTCTAATTTCAGTCGACATAACCAGGGACCCCAAATGAGACTTTCCTCTATCCACGAGGAGAACAACATTCCACAATGCAGGGGCAAGAATGGAAAAGGCCACTGGAAAAGGAAAGGAAATATAATACTTTTCATCCCACCATCCAACACCCTAGAAAAGAGGTAGGCCAAGGTTTATTAAGAATCCTAAGGAGACCCAAGCTCCCAGTGAACCACACACCCAGTATACTACTGAGAGGTTACTCATGTGCGTTGTTCAACTAGAATCTGTTGAAGGTTCAAGCAGGGGAAATGATGAAAGATGGAAAAGGTCAAGCGAGGAAAACTTGGAGGGTCAATATTCGTCGTAGCAGCTGAAGAAAGCACAACTCACTATTGCTGAATTGTATTAGGAAAATAAAGAATTAAGAATATTGTTGGCATAAAGGATTGTTGAAACGACAATGTCGCAGAGCCGAGCAGGGAATGCAAATTGGCTCAAAAGACAACTCAGAGAGGCGCAAGACGTAAGCATTCAGTTGCGGGAGTAACATAGGGTTTTAGAGGGAAGAATCTCATAGAACTTCAAGGAATGCAGACCATCCATGGATAATTC
Organism: Picea engelmannii; assembly: GCA_009831015.1. Lineage (NCBI taxonomy): Eukaryota > Viridiplantae > Streptophyta > Pinopsida > Pinales > Pinaceae > Picea > Picea engelmannii. The sequence goes on along the minus strand of ML855873.1, from coordinate 16,283 downwards.
CCGCGCGCCTCTTACCAACTCTCAAGAAAATATGAAAGGAAATTTTGCCTTGTGGAGACAAGTGAATAATCTGAACAAATGGAACTGGTCTCTTAAGAAAACACTCAGATTTTTAAGGCTGCAGGTGAAGCTAGAGGCATGATTGAGACAACCCCTTTTTTTCTTTTTGAGCATGGCACATAATATTTCTCCCCGCATGTCCCGTTTCCTTCTAGTAAAAAAATAAGTCTAATGCAGCACCCGCGTGGTGAATATTTGTCGCGCAAATGTTGTAAACTTACCCATTGAGGAGGACAAGTGTAAGCAAAAATCATGTCAGTTTTGGAGGAGATGTGTGGCCTCCCAATCGTCGTTTCCACTTGGAGTTTCACGAGTGATAGAAAATGGACGTATGCTACACAAACTCGCCACGTGCATGCTACAACTAGTTATCGCGCAACAACAACCAGAAACCATTACACAAGGTGGTAGAGTTTCCAAGAGTGTGCTCGATCACTCGGGAATCCCATAAAAGAAAACATTGATGCATCACAACCTGATGATCGAATATTAATCATGACTTAATGATTAAGACAAAGACGTCGGTTATGTTATGACTAGGTGCAGTCGGGTTTCCATTTTTAGCAAACTTTATTCAAAAGGTCATATGGGAGGAAGTAATTGAATCCAAAATTCCAGGAGAAGAGTTTGAGGCATAGCAGCCCAAGGGGCGTAATTTTCTTGATATATTGTGCCTTTTCAATGTAAGTTAGGTTGGAAAAGTAGTGTAGACAAAGAACTCTTGAATGCAATCTTTGAATCTGAATAGCAATAACAATGTAGAAGTCTCGAAGCTTTGAAGAAAAGATTCTAATGGTGGTGGTTTGATGTATTGTGATCTTACCTATGTATGTACTTCCTGTTTCCTGTGAATTCATCTTTGTTCTCTTTGTTTAATTGGAGCATCTAAAGAGTTTAAAATTCATCGTGCGGTGCTTTAGACTCATCCATTTAAACTCTATGTTTACTTCTAAGTAAGTTAGAATGATTCTTTAATGGTGCTCTGATTTGATTTATGTACTTTTTCTTCTACCATACACAAAAACATTTAAACTAAAAGACCATTGCATGTTTATCCTTTATCCTCTCAAATTTTCATTTACCAATCATTGATTTCTCTCATTTTCAGGAGGTTGACTCCATAGCCCAAATTTTTTTATTTCTTTGCCAGCAAAACCATAAACATTTCCCAAACACATAAATCTAGCTGACAATCCAAAGTCATTATCTATCAGAGACTAGGTCCCAAAGAGAGCCCTCTCTAGATTGGAAATGCTAGTTTCCAGTCTCAAAGTTGGTCTGTAGGTTACCTCTATCATTTTTTTTATCAGCCAAATTTTTTTACACAGTGCTAACATTTTGGTGTCGTTGTCGGGGACGAAATTGAAAAAACTATCCCCGAGAAAACGACCAAAGTTGCAGTTTTAACCCTTGAGGGTAACAATGGGTCAGGCACTTATATTGGCTAAAACCTATTTTACCCTAGCAAATCCAATAAATAAGACCAGTAGCATAGAGTAGTCAGAATCAAAAATCTTGGCTCTGAAGAAATTTTATACCAGAGGGAACCTTGATCCAGATCCTGTAGCATCTGTGTTTGATCCTGAAAAAATTTTGTGCAAAGAAAAGGAAAGGATACCTGACCCATTATATTACTTGGATAAGAACCTATATTTACCCAAGGATGGAGTACAAAGCATCGACGACCTTGAATTCGATTTACTATTTGAACAAACTATGTTCTGTAATGTTCCTGACTTGGCTAGTCTAGGAAACGTTGATAATGTGTGTGTAGGATCAAAGGTTTACAACATATAAATGATCATACAAATAATAAACATGACAAAGGACTGCAAATTTTGTATTATGATATCTTTGTGGATTAAAAAATGGCCGAATGCGACTGAATAAACTGACAATACTCGACTAGATCAACAGACAAAGGATCTTAGCCGGAATACAAATAAGCAACTACGCCTGAATAAAATAACAACACTCTGCCAGATCAAAAGACAAAAGGATCTTAGCTGGAATATAAATAAGCAACTAAATTATAATACCCGAAATATGGGAGCACTGCAGAATCAATGAAGAATGATGGAAGACCTGGATGATATTCCCGGTGACTAGGGTGTGTCTTTCAACACCGAAATCAGCCAACTGGTGTCTTCCTCCTGGAATACACTAAACTATCTCTCCTGAGATGTGCCTCTTCTCCTCAATGACAAGTAATAATCTGCATAATGTTGAATTAAGTCGCTGACCCTTCCTTTATAGCTTTCCAAAACCCTAAATCATGTTGAAACCCTAATTCATTGTTGACTTCCAAAACCCTAAATCACTACTAAAACCCTAATTCACTGTTGACTTCTATTTTTATCTCATAATGAATTAAAGGCACTTTTAACCCTTTTTAGCTCAATGTCACTTTCTAAATATAACACCTGTGACTAGAGTGACCTCTAGTAACCTTGTTTACCCCTCTTTGGCCCTGGCTATAGTCTAACAGGGCGATTTAGACCATTAAGCCTCCTCTCTAGAGCTCCTATTTGAAAAGGGACATTACAGTCCTCCCTTCCCAAAATTGCTTGTCCTCAAGCAATAACAGTCCAGGGTGATGCAACACCTGCTCACTCTCCCAAGTAGCATCCTCTACTAGAAGCCCTCTCCATTTGATCAAACACTCTTTGATGACCCTGCTCCTCAATTTCCACTCCCGGAACTCCAAAACCTCCTCTGGAACTAACTCCAACTGTCCCTCCTCATCCAATGGGGGAAGCTCCTCTGATGTGCTAAGGAATTGTCCCACTGCCTTTTTGAGGCAAGACATGTGGAACACATTATGAATCTTTCTCCCCTCTGGAAGCTCTAGCTCGTAAGAAACCTCGCCTAGTCGGCGCATGATCCTATAAGGACCATAAAATCTGGGTTTGAGCTTCTCAGCCCCACTCTTCTTCAGAGATGACTGTCTATAGGGTTGGAATCTCAAGAAAACCAAATCTCCAACCTCAAAGCTATGCTCTATCCTATGCCTATCCCCACTTATCTTCTGTCAGTTTTGTGCTATCTCCAAGTTCTCTTTGAACAACTTGAGGATCTCCTAACCCTGTATGATCCAATCCTTGGCCTTGGGAGGTCTGCTCTCCCCGAAGAACAAGTCTACAAAAGTGGGAGAATCATATCCATACAATGCTCGAAAGGGTTTCATACAAATGGACATGTGGAAGGTGGTGTTGTAGCAATGTTCTCCTAAATGTAACCACTTTACCCACATTCTTTGTTGTCCTCCTACATAGTTCCTCAAATACCCTTCAACCCACTTGTTGACAATCTCGATCTACCCATATGTCTAAGGTTGATAGCTGGTGCTAGGTGTCAACTCTGTCCCCACCAACTGAAACAACTCTCTCCAAAATGTCCCTATGAACCGAATGTCCCTATCACTGACAATGTTCTTCAACAACCCATGAATTATGAAGACCTCCCTGAAGAAAAGCTCGACTACCTGAACTACGTTTTACTCTGTTGGTATGTCATAGAAGTGAGAAAAATTGGTCAATATGTCGACCATTACATAGATACAGTCCTTACCCTGGACCTTGGGTAGAATGGTGATGAAGTCCATAGATATACTCTCCCATTTCTGCTCTGGAATAGGGAGTGGCTGAAGTAGCCCTACTGGAAGATCATGCTCTGACTTGTTCTACTGGCAAGTCACACACTCACTGACGTGTCTCATAACGTCCTATTTGAGGCCCGTCCATTAGAGCCTCTCTCTGATCTGTCTGTAGGTTTTGAAAAACCCTTGATGGCCTGCTAGAGGTGAATCATGAACTGCATTAAGGATATTCTTCTTAAGCCCTACATCTGGCACTAAGTAGACTCTATCCTTGTAAAATATGACATCGTCAATGACCCTATACCGGTCATCATGTATCTTCCCATCCATCACCTCACAAGAGAACTTGTTCTTGGAATATTCCACTAACAAGTGGGATTTCCAATATGTTGAAATATCCATCAAAGAACATGCCACAGGTCTCCTCGATAGTGCATTGGCCACAATGGTCTTCTTCCCCTTGACATACTCTATGTCAAAGTCGAATTCATGTACTTTCGTCACCCATTTTGTTAGAAAAACAAGACCGCGGGGCAATAAAATAAAACAAATGCAGAAACAAAACACAGAAGACACACAATACAAGAGAGACACAGATTTACATGGTTCACCCAGTGTGGGCTACGTCCACCAGAGAAATTGCCAGGTCCTTCCTTTATTATTATCCAGCAAATGAAGGGATACAAGCTACAACAAAACCCACTGTAACTTCCTCTTCTTTCTCTCACAGTCTCCTCTCTCAGAATATAATATTCACCATCAACCATAGCCGCGAAACATTTCCCTCATAAAAGAGGGTTTCCTTCTAGGGAAAAAAACCCCTAACATAATCTCTATTGTTAGATCTGCGACCTTATAATGAAAAGTCCAGATTTACAATGAAATTACAATATACTTTTACAAGGCAATTTTTGCTTCGGGGGCTTCGCCCCGAACCCCTTCTGGGGGCCCGCTTGCCCCCAGACCCCCCAGCCGGGGGGATATCCCCCTCAGACCCCACAGAGGGGGTACCCCCCCTCTGCACTCCCCCACGTGGAAGAGTGTACATACTTCTGGGGTGTAAATACTTCATGGGGTATAAACACGGCTGAAATCAAGGACCTCTGAATCAGGAAGATAATCAGGCTCCACAACCAACAATCTCCCACTTGGAGACTGATCTCAACAACTCCATCGCTGTTGTATATGCTGGAATTTGAACCTTCTTGGACCTGGAAAATTTCTCATTTTCATCTTCATTCTTGAAGACCAACTGAAACTGAGCAGGAACTCAGTTTCTCCTTGGTTACTCCCTTTGTTAACATGTCTACAAGATTCTGGCTAGTGTGTATCTTTTCCAGCTTCAATTGTCCATCTTCCAAGGTGGATCATATGAAGTGGTACCTCAACTATATATGCTTAGTCTTTGAATGGAAGGCTGAGTTCTTTGCAAGGTGAATGGCACTCTGTCTGTCACAAT
>ML855872.1:27748-41270 GCA_009831015.1 Picea engelmannii | reverse complement strand
ATAGTGTTTCTAATATGCGCAGGTAAACCTCCTATATACTTCATAAGAGTTTCTTGTGTTTGTAAAGGAATATCTAACATTAATGCCATTTTTCGAAATCCATCGGTGTATTCTTGCATTGTTTGTCCTTTTCTTAGTTTTAAGGATTGCCATTCGATTAATTCTTTTTCTTTATAACCCAAAGGATAGAATTGTTTCCTAAGTGCAGAAATGAAACTCTTCCATGATGGAAATACCTTACCCACTTGTTGCATTCCATTTTGCAACTTGCTTTGCCACCATATGAGAGTTGTACCTGCAAGTCTCAAAGATGCCAACTTAATTTGTGTGGCCTCATCTTTGATCTATTGCACACTGCAGTAAACCTCCATCTGCCTGATCCAATTGTTAAGTTTTTCTGCATTTACTTCACCATCATATATGGGCAACTCAAATTTAACATCAATTTTTAACAATGGCATTTCATTCTTATGCTTATAAACATGTTTCTTTCCATTAGATTTAGAACTTGAACTTGAAGAAGAAGGAGAAGAAGGAGGTGATGATGGAGGTGAAGGAGGAATCTGATGATGATCCTCTTCCTCTTCAATTTTTCCCTTTGAAGATTCACACAAAACTGGTCTCTTTCGTTCCAAGTAATCCCCGTACAAAACTTTCTCCATCTCTGACATAGCAAGGAAAGTTTTCCGGAACTCTTTCTCATCCTGAGAAATTCCTTCTTCCGATGCCATCTTCTCGCTGTGAGAAGATCTCTTTCTCAATCCAATTAATGGATTCTCTGCAACAATCTCACCTTCACCACGCTGTAGCTTTTCCCTGGTTAACATGCAAAACTCAAATCCAAACATCAACTAGCTCTGATACCACTTGATCCGTAAAGATCTTTTAATGACTGTGGTTGAGTTTTTAATTGCATGTGTTAATTAACCCTTTTAAGAAGCTTAATGAAAGAATGAGGAAAAGAGAGGAATTACGAAATCCATATACACATATGCAGATCTGAAATGAAGTAATAAACAACAAACCATAGCAAGAGTATTGATAACGGAGTTCGACACAATGTTGCCTACGTCTCCGTGCCTTTGTCTCTGTGGGGGAGGCTTCTTTATTTCTGTTCAAAATCTCAAAAATACATCGCAATAGTGACAATTGGATACAATACTAATCTGGTCATGTTCTTCCATATCTCTAGAACCCAACAAAATAAATGGCATGCAAAACGGATGACCGGAGCTCCCAGAATTGGCCCGTAAGCGTCTGCTCCTCAATAGCTTCCCTGCATAAAAATGGCTATGGCTTGGCTTCCCTTCAGCATAACTTTGCTCTGAATGTCCTCTCATGGCCTCAAACAGGCCTGGTTTTTATAGATTTGAAGTTGGTTATCCATCCCCAACTTCCTCCCAAAATTTGGGCTCCAAAAATGCCCAATATCTCCCAAAAATGGATAAAATCCATTATTTACAGGAAAAATTAATTAAAAATCCATAAAAAATCAAAACTATATAACAAAAATCCATTTTGTATAAAAATATGGGCGTAGCCCCCAAAGTGCGTGCCCCTAGTCATATGGGGGAGCGACCATGTGGCCAGGTGCTCCACCTATGCGCTAGCCCCCTGTCCAGGCTCCTAGTCTTCGAGCATATGTATGGGACCACGGGCTAACCACCATAACCCCTCGCGCGCCCTGTTCGGATTAGGTCCAGGTCACATGGGATCCACCAAGATCCATGGGATGATCCCTATCTGCTAACTCTGGGTCGTATGGGATGTCAATATTATCGCGGGCTGAAACCATGGGCTGGGGCTAAGCCCCAACCCTTTCTGCCTCCGATTGATCTTTGACTTCAACTCAAATAAAATATTTTCCATATAGGTATCAAGTACCACCAGTGGAGTGGGTGGTTAGCCCAGTCCTTCCAGTCCGTAGCGCGGAGGAGGTTTGGGGTTCGACTTCCGTGGACTCCAACCAATTTTGCATAAACCGGAGAGCCAACCACAGGGTGCCACGTGGTAGCCCATGACTGGGCCACGTGGCACCTTTCCATTAGCCAAATACGATGCCACTTTTCGAGCATCATATGGTCCACGTATCTGCCATGTACCTTGCCACCTATCACTGTACCTACCCAGTCAACCTGCTGACATCATCCCATGCCACGTCAGCCTGTGCCACGTGTCACCCTTATATTGGTGACACGTGTCACCCTCTGACTGGTCCAACTGTACCTGTCGTATGCCCCATCACCTGCCACATGTCATCACCAGGATATGCCACATCAGCTGTATGGCCGTACAACCTGTATAGTCAGCCTGCCACGTGGGACTGTACAGACTGTACGGACTATACAGTCACCCACTTTTTTTTGCCTGTTTGGATTTTTGAACATAATGCAATATCTTTCGCATACGGAGCCTGTTTGACGAAGTAAATATATGGCCAGAATCAGGAAGACAAGACGGACGCAATGGCAATGGTTTCATTGGATTTCGAGCACTTACATTTTTGAGCCTTTTTTAGCCCTGTCAGGCTCCTGGATCCAATTCTAGATCAGCAGAAGAACAATGAAGGCCATGAACAACCTAAAGAATTCTTTAGTAAATCATTAAGAGATGTTGCATTGAATTACAACACCATGGAGAAACAATCTTTTTCTTTGGTGAAAGCAATTAAAGATTCCATAGTATACATTCTCCACTCACATATCATTGCTTATGTCCCTAATGTTGTGGTGAAAATTATTCTAACCCAGGACAATCCATATGGCATAAGAGGTAAATGGATAGTTGTGATCCTTGAGTATGATATTGAGATCAAACCAACCAAGCTTATAAAGGGTCAAGGATTAGACAATATGACGACTGAGTCAAACTTTCACGCTTTGGTTATCAATTTTCTAGCTGCAGTTGATGAATAAGAAGAGCAAGCGACTCCACAATTCAAAGAGGTTTTTTCAAAATCTCCCTCATATGTAGACCTTATTTAGGTTTTACATCATCTAAAATATCCTCTTGGTTTGACAAAAACTAAAGCTATATTTTTGAAACTTAAATCTTTGAAATGTTGCATCGTGAATGGAAATATTTACTGGAAAGATGTTGGAGGTATTCTTCTAAATTGTTTGTTGAAAGATGAATCTGACAAATCTTTGTAGGAGTTCCATGAAGGATACTGTGGTGGGAATTTGAATTGGAAGTCCACTACAAATAAAATTCTTAGAGATGGTTTCTACTGGCCAACCTTGTTTGCAGATGTCCACAAAAAAGTGACCTCCTGTCACAATTTCTAGATCTTTGAAGGAAAAAGGAAACTTATGGATTTACCCTTGAAGTCAATTTCAGTTGAAGCTCCATTTCAACAATGGGGTTTGGGTTTTATTGGAGAGATTCACCCACCTTCATCAGGGTATCATAAGTGTATCCTCACAACCACTGATTATTTCACCAAATGGATTGAAGCTGTACCCACCGGGAAAGCCATTGATGTTGTGATCATAAAATTTTTGGAAACTAACATACTTTATAGATTTGGATGCCACAGGAAAATTATCATAGATAACACAAAAACATTCAGATAAATAAAGATGATAAAGTTTTGTAGCAAGTACCAGATCACCTTAGGACACTCTATAGCCTATTACCCTCAGGGAAATGGGTTAATCGAGTCTTCAAATAAGAGTTTGGTCAACATTATCAAGAAGATGTTGCGGGACAACAAAAAATCATGGCACAACAAGTTGGTACATGCTCTTTGGGCAGACAAGCTTACTACAAAGAGGTCAATTGGTATGTCTCCATATCAGATGGTCTATGGAATGGATGTTGTCTTTCCCACTTCTTTGGGTGTTCCTATCATGAAGTTATTGTAGGAAGTACAGGTAGAACCAAATTACATCCAAAGAAGAATCAATCAAATGATACAGCTGCAACAATCTAGAGAAGATGTTTATAACCAAACTTAGGTGATTCATGAGAATATCAAGAAAATCTATGATAGAAGAACCAAGGATGATGACTTCAAATTAGGTGATAAAGTATTGAAATGGAACTCAAGGAATGAAGAAAAGGGAAAGCATGGAAAATTTGACAACTTATGGAAAGGCCCATTCATAATCGAGGCTTACAGAGGAAGAAATTCATTTTTAATCAAGGACATGGATGGAGCAGATTTTCTAGGAGGACCTGTCAATGGAAGAATGATCAAGCATTATGTTCCACACGAATGAATATCTATCTTACTCATCTAATTGTAAATACCATTTTTACTTTTCATCTCAGGTGTGGGTGATTTTTTATCAAGTGGTTGAAGCCCGAAGAGAAGACCCTAAGCCACTGGTCAGGATCTCCAGATTTAAAGTCAGAATAAAGCTAATTAGGATGCAGAAAAGCACTGGAGAAGAAGGTTCAATGCAGCAGGTAGATGGTTTTTGGCACCTCACAAGGAGAGCACCATATCCAAGTGGAGCCACTATTATAACCCTATATTTCATAGGATCACCTAATGATTAGAATCTCTTCCTCTAGTTGTATTGTATTGTAAATAATATTTTATTCTGCAAATGATTTACAAAAGAAAAGGAGAAAGAAAAAGAAAAAGAAAAAGAAAAGAAAAAGAAAAAGAAAAGAAAAAAGAAAAAATATAAAAATCAAAAGAGGGTATAAAAAAGAGAGGAGAAAATATAAAACCCCATGAAAATAAACTTGGTTTGACTCATAATGTATAGCCATGATCAAACCTTTTAAATTTATGTTCATAGGATAGAAATAAATTTGTCCAAACAGTCTAACCTTGACCAAAATAGATAGGTTAGTGAATAAATTTAGCCAAACAATCTAACCTTGGCCAAATATATTAGGTTAGATTAATTATTAATCCAACAGTCTAAGTTGGATTAATGGGTTAGTTGATTAGACTAGGAGTTAGTTAGCATGGTTTATTTCAATAAAGATTTGCAAAAAGATTGATTAAATACCTCGTATTTGAGTTAATTTGACATGTTTACATTAGAAAATGACCCCTTAGTGAAAAAATAAAGAAAGGGGAGCCTATTGCGACCCTCAAAATGATTTTATCCTAAGTTTTGGCCGAGACATGACCTTTTTTCGTTATGCGGCTAAAATGTGCACAATTATCAACGATTGATCAAGCAATGCCCATATCAATGGCCGAAAATGATTTTCAGACCCCCTGACCTTTTTTCCTTTAACGGTGGGGGGTTCTGGGAAAATTGGTTTCCCAGTGCTGGCCCCGCGTGACGTGTCATTCCCACATCTTATCGAACCGCCCCACTCAATTCCACTTACCATCTACCCCCCCTTGGGAACCTACCTAACCTCTCATCTAATGCCGCTCACCTCACTCCGCCACCGTACCCCACTACCCTGTCACACGTCACACTCATCTACCCATTGGCCAATCAATTCCATCCCTCGTAACCGTTACTTGTCCAGTCACCACCCGCGCCATAAAAAACATCCCCTGCACCATTTAAACCTGTTTCTTCGCCATTACCACATTGTTAATTGATCCAGACACTGTATACACAACACCAACTCCATTTTCAAGCCAATCATCGCCTAGGCACACCGTCGACAGGCGCCATTAAACTGGGTAATTAAAATCAATATTATTTCCACCTTCAAATCTCTGTTAGCTATGGCGCCCAAAACCAAGCACGCTAAAATTTCCAAAAACCCATTTCTTCCTCCTCCCATCGACCTAGACCTCCTTCCCCTAGATGACAAAGATTACAGAGTTGTAGAGTCGAAGTGTGAATTCAATTTCCTCGAATTACACTTCTAGCTAAAATAAATTGTATTAGACCAGAGTGACAAGATCGGACTCTGGGAGTCCAATCTACCATTATACATTTTCCCCAGACCTATCACTTTCCATAGTTTTCCCTTAAGTGTCATTCCCATTATCTTCCTGACCAAAGGGCCATCGTGTCTTCACTGGGTGAAAATTTGTTCACCATTACCCCTGAGTCAATAAACCAGATGTTGCAGATCCCCAGAATTGATTCTACCAGCCCTTTCTTCATCAAAATCCTAAATAAACTCTATCATAAACTTTCTTTCCCCCAAAGAGCCCAAATCTTCGAAATCTTCCTACCAGAAAATGCACAGTTGCCTAAGAAAAACCCTCCCTATCCATCTTCCATTTTCTTAGTCGGAGCTAACCAAATCATTTCCACCCTCTATTGCATATTAGGATATTTTTCTGATGAATGGGTAGACAAGCCTATTTTGGGTTTTCTGTCCATTTTCTCCACAGAAGAGAAAGATACAACCCAGTTCAATTTCAGTCAGTATCTGATTGACAATATACATGAAGAACTCTTCAAATTCTCAACAAAAGGAATGTCCAGGTAGTCCTCAGTTCTAGTGTACCTGTTCCTTTTCTTTCAGGCAGAAAAATTTCCTTTGATCTCTAGAAGCTAGATCAGGAAGGAAATCCTCAATCAATAACTTCTTGGACCTCACTAGTAAGGAATATTTCCACTTTGTTCAACTTCAAATACTTCATTGATCAGTTTTATCATCCAGTGGTGTGCATGCTCAACACCAAAATGGAACCAAAAATAAATGAGGAGGTCTAGAGAATTCTTCATCTATATGACTTGGCCAAAACATGAGACTAGTATCTCTACTAGAACCATACTGAGATCAGAGTATTTGGGTGTGAACTTCCACCATATAAACTACCAACATACCTCCCTATTAGGATCTTTGCATTGGAATATATCAGGAAGATGATAAACTTTGATGACATCCACTTTGTAGCACTTAAGAAGAAACAACAACTCGGGATCAAAATGGAAATTGGTTATTTCATATGAAACACTAGAGCTGTAGGACAAGAGGCTAAAAACATCTTGAAACAGATGAAATTCAGCTTGAGATTCACATGGAATTATGACCTGTTCAGTATTATATCAGAAACCAAGCTCAAACAAAGGAACTCTCCTTATGCTCATGTGAAAAATCCTGAAATAGAAAAGTTTACGAATCAGACAGACTGGCAGGAAAATGCATTGTTGGAGATAGAAAAACAACCTTCCCTTGTCAAGATTTCACATACCAACACTCCTCAGGTGAAAACAAAAAAAGAGATAGGAAATAGGTTTCACCTTCAGTCATAGAGGTGTCAGCTGAAGATTTTCAAGTTTACAGGAAGAGGACTAAAACTAGCCACACACCAGACATGCTTAGAGAAGGAGAAACAAAATCCACCATAGTCCTGGAGGGACCACATTCCTCAACATCTTCAGGAAATCAACACACAGTGTCCACATCCCCATCCAAAAATAAAACACACACTACACTCTCAGCTGAGTCCTCACATGAGCCAACATGATCAATCATTTTTGATAAATATAAATTGATCAAGCAGAGGAATGAACTTCTAAATAAAAACACATATGCCTAGTTTTGGAAGTAGAAATCTACAACCCAACATAGATTATTGTATGAATTTTACATAGAGAAGGGAAGGATGCATATGGTATTCCTACAAGCACATGTCCCTCTCCCTAAGACAACTTCTGAATACAATAAAACATCCTTTGAGTTTGATGTAAAGGAGTTCCATCCAGCAGAGAAAATGGGCATGCACAGACAAACAAGGGAGATGATTTTCTCCACTCTAACAAACACTTCACTGACTACCTCGATGTTGCAGGTATCTTTGAACAACATCCAATATCAATTGAATCTGGAGAAGATAACATCCTTGGCCAAATATAATAAAATCAAATCCATGGAGGAGATGGAGTTGAAGATTGGTTATGACCCTTCTAATGTCAAGGCGGCTGAAGAGTTACTAAAGAATAAAAATGATGACATAGCCTCCTTGAGAAAATAATTGAAACTTCCAGCCACTGAATATTCACAAGCAAAGGAAATGGATGAAAGTGAAGGCCACAAAGAGGATATGTTAAATCTTGTAATGGAGCAGAATGCATAGATAAAGGACATGGAGGCTGAGTTAGATAAATTGGTCAAAGATAAATAATAGAGTGTGCAGATGAACGTTATTCCACTGGAGGCAGTCCCTCTGACAAGAGTCAGTACAACAACAACTGTAACAGTAGAGATTCCATCGGCCATCCCTATGAAAGTTCTAGATGCTTCTAAGAAGATGGTGAAGTCAATGGAGGACATGTCCCTTCAAGGGGAAGAAATCATAAAGTTGCGAGAAGAGGTAAAAATCCTCCAAGACTTGAATTCCATGTTCCAGTCCAGCTATAACACAAAAATGAATAAATTACAATGACTCAGTATATAATTATAGAAGCTATAGAAGGAGACTATCATGGCTCAAACTTTATCTGAGGCCAAGGAAAACATCTGTATGGATATCACAAGTCAATGACAGAAATATGGCCATTCATACAAATTGTTTTTTAACAACATGAACTGGTACAATAGGCCATAAAAGCAATGGAAAATATAAGGGAAGAGTTAGGAGAGATACCTACAGAGGCCATTGAGCTCATCAGTTTCCTAAAATACAAGACCAAGCAGGAGTTAGAAGCATTAGAAATTGAAGACATGACATAGACCATACTTGAGGTCAAGAAGGTCTTGACCAACAAAGGATCGATGTTGCAACTAGAGGAGAAATCTCAAATGATGGACATTGGAGTGTAGATATTTTTCAGCAAGGTTGAAGCACTACACAAGAAGGGACTCCCTGGACTGCTAGTAATAAATGACAAGCTCATCACTCTGTCAGATTACAAGCAGAAGATCAACACAGTGGCAAAGGATGGTTCTAAATTTGTAGGTATACAAGGGAGAATTACCGACGAGTATTTCTTATAAATCTTATAGTTGGGCCTGAGCATCCAACATGAGATAAAATATTATTTTATTACAAAGCCCACTTTTTCCAAGTACACTGAGATGGACGAAATTTACAAAACGTTACTCAAGGTTTCCATCCCTAGTCAAAAGATATGGGAAGACTTGTGTTCTTTACTTGATTAAAGGTGATGTGGAGTTTCGAGTTAGCATGAATAAGACATTCAAGTCAAAGTGATGAATCATCAACACCAAGGATATGCATAGATTAGCATCATTCCCAATATTTTGTAATTTGTAATCTAGTTATTTAGATTTTCTCTCCACAATATCCTAGTCATTAATGACATGATCAGATGTAAACTATTGTATAAATACTTCTTCTTTCGAAGTATTGAGGGTTTATTTTTGCATCCAAGGAGCTATTTGTGTAATCTTTTCAAAAGGATCGAATTGTTGGTGATGTTTCTCTTTCTCTGTTAAATGTTTTTTGTTCTCTATAATCATTCATGTTTTCAAATTCTAATCATTAAAAGGAAGTCAATAGAACATAACTTATCTTGCATACTGTGTTTCTGTTATTTTAGTGATCTACATGTTATTCATCTGATATTAAGTAAGGAAATTCTTAACTACTTCTTTGTTGGTTGACTTTACCATCTGTTCTGCCTATTCCATCTCATTTAATCTTAACAGATCCAACAATTTTGCTGTCTCTCCCTGTGAAGGAACCTCATAAAAAGATGCATTTGATTATGATATTTAGTACAAACCCCATAGCCCAATGGAAGTTTAATTAATTTCTTCATCCAACCTTTATAAACAAACAAACAAACTCAAACTATCTTAACTAGCCTAATACCTAAAACCTAAACAAATCTAAATCATATAGAGAGAGCTCTCTCTGAGACTGGCAGGACTAGATCCCAGTTTCAAAAGTGGTTTTGATAAGTTACCTCTATCAATTTATTTTACCCTTGAAAACCTCTAGGAATTACATAGTGCTAACATAGTGGCGACCATACTGGGGAACTGGACAATTTTTCCATCTTTTTGAATTGTCTTCCCTAGATAAGAAAACTTTATTTCTGAACAATCAAATATATAAATTTCAAGAGATAAATGTTTGAAGGTTGTTGAAATTTGTAAGTATTAAATTAGATTTCTTAAAGTTTAAGTTCTGGCTCCAAAATGAATTCACACTAGATCTCACCCTGATCCAGAACCTGTAAAATTAGTAGATAATCCAGAAAAATTAATAAGAAAAAGAAACATAGAAGAAAGTCAAGGGAGTAGCAGTCCTCTTCCTAGGGCCACTTCTGTTCTAGAGAATCTTGTCACAATCCAAGACCTCGAGTTTGACATGCGTTTTGAGCATAGCCTTTTTAGAACCAAATCTAATATATTTGTGGATGAAATAGTACTAGATCAAACCATCCTCCAACCTAGAACCCCTGAAAGAATCTCTCCTGGAATAGATTTTGATCAACAGATTCTTCAAGATGTTGAGAAACTACAATATCTAGCATCAAATCTCGACCAATCTTTGTATAAATCCCACTTTCAACAGTCTGTTGAGATTTATTTCCTTTCCATTACTGCACCTTCTGTCAATCCTCAAGTAACTCAATTTATACCTCCCATCCCTGCTTCTTTCACATCTTTTGTCACTTCTCCAACAATTATACAGGTTGTCATACAAACTCCTCCACCAATCATGGTAGCAATACATGCTCCACTGGTGTTAGCTACTCCCTTACATAACATGCCCTAGGACTATCAAACTAGGATTCCTCAGTTTGATGGAACTGGAACCCTTAATGCACAACAACACGTGGACAAAATGAATGACTTCTTCGATTTATAGTAAGTTGATGAGGCAGATGTCCAAATGAGACTCTTTGCACAAAGTTTAACTGGTGATGTTAAGAAAGGGTTGAAAGCATTACTTGTTGCTATCATTGCTGATATTGCTGCCTTTCATCAAACTTTTCTCAATAGATGGGAGGTAAAGAAAATCCCTCTCCAAATTTTATCTGAATATGAAAATATCAGAAGAAACCAAGGGGAAACTGTATAGGACTATTGCACTCATTTTAATAATATCTATAATGCAATTTCTGTTGATATCAAACCTCCTTAAGGCCTAGACTTGATCAAGTTCCTTGATGGATTTGATGCTGATATGTCCTACCAATTGAGAGAAAGAAACTCTGCCACTCTGGATGATATACATAAATGTGTTGTGAGTGTTGAAGAAAACCTATTAGCTAGGAGAGATAGGAAAATAACATAAAGGAGAGTCACAATCAAAGAAGAACCTTCCACTTCCACTGCAGATGCCAAAATAGATTCTTTGGTTAGAACAATGGAGAGAATGATGGAGAGATTATAAATCACTGACATGAACCTAGCTAGAGAGAAACAACTTTCCCCTCAAATCTGAAATCCCAACTTTAGGGTAAATCCTCCCTAGATTAGGCAAAGAGATCCTAGCGTACAATAGAGAGGTCCATATGAGCATATTAGGCCACCCTTTCAGGAAAACTATTTTGTTGAGGGGGAAGAAACTATAGAGGGACTAGATGACATTCACATAAATCTTATGGGAGTTAATGATAATGATTCCATCTTTCTCACTCAATAAGAACATTACCTTTTTCTCCTTTCACAGACCGAAGAATATGAGGAAGAGTCAGAACAACAAGCCTTCGAACATGAAATAATGGATGTCCATAGGCAATACAACTTGAGAAGTAAAAATCCTAATGATAACCAAACTAAGAAATCTTTTGAAATTAAGAAACCCTCAGATACTCTTGCCAAGAAAGTTCCTGAAAATAAAAACTTAGAGACCCCTACAAAAATAACACTTGACTCTATACCAAGGACAGATCAAACTGAGGTTTCCTCCACTAGTCTATCCAATCCTACTATACAGAAGAATCTGGCTGAGAAATCAGACCTTCACAATCAAAACAAAATTGCTGCCACATTCAGTCTGGAAAGTGAATTGGATAAACTGAAAATGCCTATTCCTCTATCTGAACTAATGAACAAGAATGATTACAGATCACAAGTGATTAGAGCCTTGAACATAGAAAAAGGAGTAGGCACAGACACTGTTAACATTGTTGATGATCAACCAAAGTTGTTGTTTGGTCTTGAGGTTGAGGGAAAAGATTAAGGTGGTTATGTTTCTCCTTTTTACATCAGTTTAAATATTCATGATAAGACATTACACAATGCCGTGCTGGATTCTAGTGCTTCTCACAATATTATGCCCAAGGCCCTGATGGAGAAATTAGGGCTTCATATCACTGGGACTTACAAGGACTTATACTCCTTTGATTCAAGAAAATTTAAGTGCATTGGTCTGATCAAATACTTGTGTATTACCTTGGCACAAATCCCAGCCAAAAGCATGGTGATGGATATTGTTGTTGCAGATATTCCTCCAAAGTATGGAATGTTGTTATCTCAATCATGGGGTGCCAAGTTACAGGGTACCTTACAGCTGGACATGTCCTATGCCACCATTCATTTATTTGGTTAGCAGATAAGGTTGTACAAAGAGAATCTGATGAAATACATGGTTAGTAGCCAAGAGAAACCACATAACTACCCTTTATAATCTGTTCATTATGATCTGGACTCCTTCATTTTATATAATGATGGTGACATGGATAGTCAAATTGCACAATTGCAAGATGATGTGTATAACCTATATGAAAGTAAAATAACCCCAAAGGAAGATAAAACAGTAACAATACAAACGGATGAACCAATAGAATCTTTCTTGAGTTTAGATTTCAATGGTGCTGCAGTAAAGAAGGATCTGGATCTTGTTAAGAACCAAATATCAATATAGCATAGAAAAACCTCAGAAAAAGTACTCAATGCCCTGAAAAAGAGATAATTTCAGATAATAAGCCTCTTCGAGAGGGAAACCTCCTTTTACCCCACTTAAATCTTCAAGTACAAGATGATTCAAAATGAAAATGTCTCCTTGGTATATATAGGAGACTAGGAGGTATAATTACAACTAATGGCCTAAAGCCGACATAAATAAAATGACATTACTAATACAATATGCCCCAATTAAGGGGTAATGAGCCAATATTAGGGCTTAACATGCCACTCCACTTGAGACAAGTGTTGTCCGCAATGCTTGAGTAACTCTGGATGCTTCTGTATAAAAGACTCATCTTCCCAAGTGGAATCTTCAGCCGATAGTTTCCTCCATTTAATGAGATAATCTGAAATGGATCTATTCCTTAGTCGACGAATTCTTGTGTCAGTGATGGATTCAGGCTCCAATATGATTTTTCCTTCCTCATTAAGTTCTGGAAATATAGTTTGAACTAGGATCTTGTCTCTTATAACCTTATTTAAGCATGAAACATGGAAAAATGGGTGTACTCGTGAATATGCAAGCAACTCCAATTTGTATTCCATAGTACCAATATTTTGCAACACCTTATAAGGGCCATAGTA
This sequence comes from Picea engelmannii, assembly GCA_009831015.1. Taxonomy (NCBI): domain Eukaryota; kingdom Viridiplantae; phylum Streptophyta; class Pinopsida; order Pinales; family Pinaceae; genus Picea; species Picea engelmannii. The sequence goes on along the minus strand of ML855872.1, from coordinate 27,968 downwards.
CTTTGGTTATAATTTATTATCCTTCTTGGATTGCTTGAGGGACATATGTTTGTATAGTTGTAGTCTTAGAAACACCTAATCCCCTACTTCAAAACTTCTTTCACTACGATGTTGATCTGCTTGTTGTTTCATGTGATTCTGTGCCATGGTCAGGTTGTCCTTTAAGATTTGGAGAACTTGTTGTTGATTCTCGATGTGATCTTCCACTGCTTGAACCTTA
>ML855872.1:0-13138 GCA_009831015.1 Picea engelmannii | reverse complement strand
TTGCATACCTTATGTTCATGCATGTACTTGGTAAGGGTTTCCCTTGCCTCATGGAGTTGAATCTCCATCTCATGCAACTTTTCAAGAAGCTGGTCTTTCTCCTTCTTCATGGCCATCAACTGCTCTTCAAGGGCAATGCTCTCATTTCTGTCTTCACACATCTCTCATGGTTAGAATCTCCTTCAACATCTCTTTGTCAAAGAACTTAGATTTTGAAGATGTATGAGAACTACCAATGTTTGAATCTTCCTCCATCCTTGCAAGATATCAAACTTCAACACAAAACTTGCACAAAAACCAATAGCTAAATCTCAAGCTATCAATGGCAAATACATGAGAAAAACAAACTTGTGCTCTGATACCACCTGATCTTAAAATAGAAGGCTGACTTTCTATGCTATGCAAGCACCCTCTACTTCATGAAAATAAAACTTTACAGGACCTTGCTCCATGTGTTAAAATATGCAAGATAAATTATGTGCCAAGTTTATGCTTCTTCTTTTAAATGTTCAGGTGTGAGAAAATGTTCTTTTAAATGGTTAAATATGTACTTTAAATAAATAAAAAACAACATAACTTGCAGCCAATAAACCATAAAACTCACAACAAGAGCAACATGATAAAGGAGTTCACCCCTCTCCGAGCTACATCTCCTTGAGCCTCCATCAATGGACTTGGGTCTCTGGGATTAATTTGTCAAAAGTTATTTTACAAGATTCTGCTCAACTCCAATAGAAAAACAGACTATACCATTTGGATTAGAACACATAAAAACCCCAAAAATGACTAATAAAACTCTGAAAACAGATCATGGCTCATCCGGGCATGACCTCTTCTACATGTGGCCATAAGCTTCCCTGAGATTCTCTTTGGAAAAAACACCTGTAAAAGTCCTCAAAAGCCTCTGAAACCTATCCCAATGTGTTCAGAGAATAAAAAATAGCCAAAAATGACTATTCAGTCACAGAAAACAAACTTGGACTCACCAAAACATGTCCTCAATCAATGAGGGCTTCAAGCTCCCTGGAGCTTGCTGAAACTTAAATGGCTAAAAACCTGCAAAATAAGTCTTCAAATGGCCTTGATAACAGTGCCAATGGATTCAGGACGTCCAAAAACCCCTAGCTGGGCTTTTAAGGCACCTCAATCGGCCAAAAAATGAGAAAAATAGGCCTCCTGCCATCCTCTTCCTTCAAGCTTGCTGGCTCTGGTTCGCCAAAATGCACCTCTATGTGCTTGAACCAAGAACATGCTCCAAATTCATGTTTAAACCCAGCACCGACGCATAATCGAAAAATGATGCAAACCGTTGAACAGTTAGGGGCGCGCCAGCCCCTAACTGCTAAGACCACGGGCACATGGGTACCATACGACCTCGCGCAAAATAGGAAAAAGGGCTGAGTTTACAAGCCAATGGATAAGCGCCAAGTGTCGGCGCGGTTTTTTAACCGTTGGAAAAACTCCCATGCAATAAACCATCGGTCATATGTAATATTTATATAACCGGGGGCTAACTCCCACGCAATACCAAAACCCGCGCCAAAGCTCCGTGTATAAAACAGTGGTCACATATAAATGCATGCGACCGGGGCTGGGGCTAAGCCCCAACCCAGACGCGCCCCATATCAAATTGCAATACAATTTAAATAAAATTAAAACCATATACTATACAAGGACCACCGTGTGGGCTAGTGGTAGCCCACACACTACCAAAGCGCGGAGCCATAGGGGAGGTCCGGGGTTCGACCCCCACGGACTCCATAAAATTTTGATAAACAAACCATAGCCAATAAAGGGGTGCCACGTGGCAGCCCATGACTGGGCCACGTGGCACCATACCATTCGCCAATTAAACACCACGTGTCAATAGTCTACTCATCCACGTGTCCTACCAACAATGCCTTCCACATCAACTGCCACATGTGAGTCGTACCCTACCACATCATCATGTACGGACCTACCACGTCAGCATTCGTACGGACTGCACAGTCAGCATCCTCTTTTTTTACCTTTTTGACGATTCAGACAGATCGTGATATCTCTCGCTCCCGACGCCCGTTTGAGACGAAACGAGTTGCGTTGGGTTCACAATGACAAGGGCTACGCACCCATTTTTTTTGAGGCAATTCCGAGAACGTTGATTTTTGAGCTAAAATTTGACCCCTGGTCCAGATTTTGATCAATATGCATGTCTATGATCCTTGTAATATTATCATGTATTCCATTGCAATGAAATTTATTGTTAATTATATTTACGCCTGTATGATGGTAGTAATTTTATGTTAAATGCATTAATTTGATTTAGTATGCATGTTATATATATGTATGTGAATGTAGTGTTGCCCGACAGTGGGGTTGATGGTCGGGGATGTTACAATATGGTATCAGAGACCATGGTTTCAACATTGAGCCTATATGGGTTGGATACATGGTCTTTGGAACCAATTTTTTGAGTGAAAATGGTGTTCGGAGGAACCAATTTCGAACCTTAGAATGTTTCTAAGTGCCAAGGGGTTCCTTAGACGTGTTACGAAGCCCAGGAGGAGTAGTGGTAGAATAAAACTGCAGCCGACGTGGTATTTGACCAGAGAGAGAGAGCGCTCAACACTTGGGGTGTTGGAGCCGTAGGATCTATTTGGGAAAAAGGAAAGTCCTTTATGACCGTCAGATCCAGAAAAGGTGTAGGAGGGTTATCCTGGAAGCCTTCCAGAGTTCGGTAGTCGGGAGAAGTGGAATGTGCTGAGGCATAAACTTCTGAAGGAGATCTACACCATAGATGATAGGAACATAGCTTGACCATTAGATCTGTGTCCAGGAAGGAAAAGGAAAATTACTTTGAAGGATTTGTAGCGTGGAGTGTGACAAACTTTCGAAGTCCTGAAGTAGATTGCAACCGTCCGTTGCAAAGGACACGCATCAAGAGATCGTGTAATTTGGGTGGAAGGGCTTCAAGAGGAGGCAAGTGTTTTGAGTTTGAAACTCCCGAAGCCCAAAGTGCTGAAGTTTCTCATAGCCATTGATCGTGAAGGAGGACACACGTCGGTAGATCATGAACTCCGAGAGAAAGCGCTTCGGGCAAAAGAGAGCGTAGAGGAGTTGAAAATCCTAAAGCCCAAAGAGATGAAGTGGTGAGTCATGATGATGTAACCTGGAGGTGACATGGAGACATAGGATGTGTGCCATGTATAAGTGGTTTTATAACTCGTGGAATATTGAGATGGCATTTGGAACGTGACGAGTATCAAACATTTGAAAGGGCCATGTATCAGTCACTAGTATTCCACCATGTAGCATCCTGTGTGAGCAGGGTTAGTGGGGCCTGAGGTTACGTAATGTAGTTAAAGGTCGGGGGAATCATAGTGGTGTTGATCAAGATACATCAAGATCAATGGCCAAGAGACATTGCGGGGACCCAAGTTGCACGGAAGCTAATTATCCAAGGTGGTCCCGCAATCCAAACCACAGTTTCACCGAGGGGTTATGTGTCAGCGTTAGAAGAATTGTGAGATGGAAGGTGGGTTAATCAAAACCACCATTGCATGCCCCTGCAATTGGGAAAATGTTAAGTTATGTAACGTAATAACATCACCTAAGGTGATGTGGGAGTGTTCGGAGATTAATGGTTCGGGGTGTGCAGATGTGAAATATTCTGAAGTTCTGGAACTCAGATGCCTGAGGTTCCACAACGAGTGTCATCCATTGGATGTTGGGTAGACGTGGACAGTTAATTCACCCTACTGCGTGAGTTTGGTAACTCAGAACTCTGAGTAATTGTTGTGTTATGCTTGGAAATCTTCCGAAGCTGAAGGCCGAAGGCCCAAGTACACGCTTATTGATCTAGAACTTGGTCATGACCCATGGTCACATGGGTTGGGGACTGAGAGAAAGGGGCTAGTGCCCAAAAACTTAGCAGAGTAGAGCTTTGAAAGAAGAAATCTATAGGGATTCTTGATTGAACAAGAATCACAAAGAATGAAAACTGAACATTTTCTTGAATCAGATTTGTTTATGAATGTTGTGGGATTTGTTAAGGAATAATGGCCTAACAAATTTTGGTTGTCTGCACATTGTGATGTAGAAGTTTAATGAGTGCCAGAATCGAATAGAATTGCCACTGAGTGCAAAATAAATGGAAGAGGCATAGACTGCTTCCAGTTTCGAGGATGAAGCTAAAGGGATGGATGTTCATTTGGGAGTTGAAGAGCCGAACTCCAATGGGCATGGAGAAGAGATAGACAAGGAAGGATATATGATGAAAATCATTGAAAGATTGAAAAAAGATGCCCAAAATCACCGAGCAGATAGCATAAATCTCATTAAAGCTAAGGAACAACAAGGAGAATTCAACTTAAAGTTGATGAAGAGTCTGGAGAGAATAGAAAAGAAGTTGGAAAAGAAGAGAGACTCGAGCAAAAAAGGGAGTCACTAGACTTTTGAGGGAAGAAGATCAAGGAGTGTTGGTAGACACCATCATCACTCTCAAGGTTGCTCCAAGAGGAGGGCACACAGTAGTTCAAGCCCATCTCCTACCAGAAAGCACATGAGATATGAAGTGGATGAACTAAAGGGAGAAATGAACAAGATTAAGCTTCCTACATTTGATGGAGAACATAAGAAGGAGGAAGATGACGAGACATGGTTGCTTGGCATGAGGAAATGTTTCAAACTACAAAATTATTCCTCTCATGTAGAAGGAAGAATTGTGATGTATCAATTGAAAGGAAAAACATCCATGTGGTAGGATCAACTTGTGCAGGTGCATCACATTAGAGAGAAAGATATCACTTGGAAATAATTCAAGATATATTTTGAGAAGAAATACTTGACTAAAATATATTATGACAAAAAGATGAAAGCATTCTTTGAACTCAAGCTAGGCAGCATGACCATTGATGAATACGAACGAAAGTTTTTGGAGTTACTGAAGTATGTTCCATTCATCAAAGATGAGACTATCAATATTCAAAGGTATCTAAGTGGAATGCCACCTTCCATTGGGGACAAGATTCAATATGATGACCCTAAGACTATGGAAGAAACGATAAGAAGAGAGAAATGCCTATCTGAGAAGAAAAGAGAAAAGCCTACTTTTCGGAAGGCTTGGGAAGAAAATAAGAAATTCCATATGGATCAGAGGAAGAAGAGAACTAAGCCACCCTTTTTCAGAAATAGTCCTCAAGGACAGCCATTGTTTAGAGAGCCGAGAATGGATGATGTAGGGGGACAACGACCAAGGCATACACCCATTCAATGTTGGGGATATCAGGGAAACCATAAGTACAGAGATTGTCCCCACAAAAATGGCAAAGTGAGATATGTCCATAATGTTCAGCAAGATGAAATAGTGGAGTACATGGGCAGTAGAATTCCAAGGATCTACACAACCTTGGACAATAAGAAATTTGAATATTAGTCACACATGTGAAGTGGAAGGTATGATCAATAACCATCCCTTTACTATTTTAATTGATTCATGGGATATCCATAGTTATGTAGATCCTAGAGTGGTGGAAAGTTTTCAATTTTTGAGAAGCAAACATGAAAAGTCTTGGTTAGTGAAACTGTCTTCACGAACCAAGAGAAAAGTCTTTGAGTTAGTTAAGTCATGTCCAGTGGACATGAATGGACTGAGCACAAAGGATGAATTGAATGTTCTGCCTTTAGGTTCTTATGACTATATAATTGGGATGGACTGGTTGGACCAACACCATCCCATCTTAGACTATCATAACAAGGCATTCACTTTTCTGGATGAGGAAGGAAATCAGAAAACAGTCCAAGGAATTCCCAGAGCTGTTGCTATCAGAGAAATCTCAGAAATCCAGCTAAAGAAGTGCTACAGGAAAGGTTGTCAATTATTTGTAGCCCATGTGGAGGAAGCATCTATGGATGAGGTCTCAAATATCGAAGACCATGAACTACTAAAATATTTTAAAGATGTATTCCAGAAGGTACCCAGATTACCCCCGAAGAGAGATATTGATTTTTCTGTAAACTTGATGTCTGGAGCAACTCTAGTATCAAAAGATCCTTACATAATGAGTACACCAAAGATGAAAGAACTGCAATTGCAGCTTGAAGAGATTCTGAAGAAGGGGTATATACGCCCAAGTGTGTTGCCTTAGGGTGCCCCGGTCCTGTTCGTGAAGAAGAAGGATGGGACATTGAGATTGTATATTGATTTCAGACAATTGAACAAAGTAACTGTAAAGAACAAATATCCTCTGCCGAGGATTGATGACCTCTTCGATCAGTTGAAGGATGCAGAGATATTTTCAAAGATAGATATCAAGTCGGGATATCACCAGGTAAGGATAAAGGATGAAGACATCAACAAGACCACCTTTAGAAGAAGGTATGGTCATTACGAGTTCACAGTGGTGCTGTTTGGTTTGTCGAACACACCCATTGTTTTTATGTGCCTGATGAGTGGTGTATTAAGGGAATATCTAGAAAAGTTTGTCATAGTCTTCCTGAATGACATTCTAGTGTATTCCAATTCAGAGGAAGAGCATGAAAAACATCTAAGGATGGTGTTGAAATCTCTAAGAGAGAACCAAATGTATGCCAAGTTGAGAAAATTCTCGTTTTATAAAAAACAGATCCATTACTTGGGGAATATTATTTCGAAGGATGGGATAGTTGTAGATCCTGAGAAGATTAAGGCCATTAGAGAATGGTCAGCACCAAAGAACGTAACATAAGTCAGATTCTTTATGGGTCTAGCTGGTTATTACAGAAGGTTTATTGGAGGGTTCTCAAGGATAGCTCACCCTATCACTTCCGTGCAAAGGAAGAAGAAGAAGTTTCAGTGGACAGAGGAATGTGAGAAAAGCTTCCAACAATTGAAGAAATTTTTAACCAGTGCTCCAATCCTGAGGATTGTAGATCCAAATGAATACTTTGTAGTGTGTACAGACCCATGCAAAGAAGGACAGGGAGGAGTCCTTAGTCAGAATGGGTTTGTAATTTGTTATGAATCCAGAAAGTTGAAAGAGCACGAGAAGAATTATGCCACTCATGATTTAGAGTTGGCAGCTATTGTTCATGCTCTAAAGAAATGGAGACATCACCTCATGGGAAGGAGGTTCAAACTGAGGACAGACCATATTGGTCTGAAGTACTTGTTTGATCAGCTAACCTTGAATGCTTGGCAGAGTAGGTGGTTGGAGTTTCTCTGTGAGTATGCTTTTGATATCAAGCATATCAAAGGGAAGGAGAATAAAGTGGTCGATGCAATCAATAGGAGAGTACACAAATTACATGCTACAACCATTAGCATGTACCGAACTAATATTAAAAGAAAATTTTTGGAAGCTGCAAATGCAGATTTGCAGTACAGGGATTTGGTAGAAAAACTATAGCAAGGTGAGATGCCACAGAAAGTGGAAAATTATAAATTGGAAACTGACAGAACACTTCTGTACAAGAACAAAATTTATGTACCTAATGTCCAGGACTTAAAACTTATGATTTTGAATGAAATGAATAATGTGCCTTATGCAGGGCACCCTGGATATTAGAAAATTGTGGCAGCAATCAAGAGCCATTAATTTTGGCCAGGTATGAAGAAATAGATTGTTGAATACATCGCTAGATGTATGGATTTTCAGAAGGGTAAAGCTGAGCACAGGCACCCAACAGGGTTGCTGCAGCCTTTACCCATTCCCGAGTGGAAGTGGGAAGTAGTGACAATGGATTTCATCATATAATTTCCTAGAACCAACAAGCAACATGATTCAATCATGGTGGTGTTGATCAAGCTTACGAAAGATGCCCATTTCATTCCATTGAAGAATACTCACAAGGAAACATATGTTGCTGATATTTTTATGAGGGAAATATCACGATTGCACAGTATTCCCAAGACAATTGTGTCTGACAGGGACCCAAAATTTACCTCTTGGTTCTGGAAGGGGTTTTTGAAAGGATTCAGAATGAATCTAAACTTCGACACAACCTACCATCACGAGTCTGATGGGCAGACTGAGAGGGAGAACAGAGTAATAAAAGACATGCTAAGGATGTATGTGATGGACAAACCATCAGAATGGGAAGACTACCTACATTTGGTAGAATTCACCTACAACAATGGGTATCAAGCATCGTTGAAGATGAGCCCATTTGAAGAACTTTATGGAAGAAAGTGCAATACTCTAGTAAGATAGGATAATCTAGCTGATAGGGTAGTAGTTGGGCCAGAGTTGCTCAAGGAAATGGAAGAGAAAATTCTGAAAATTAAGTAGAATTTAAAGGCTTCCCAATATAGGAAGAAAATTTATGATGATAAAAACAAAACCCACAGAGAGTTTAAAGTGGGCGATCATGTTTTCCTGAAAGTGAAAGCGAATAGAAGTTCCCTGAAGCTGGGAAACTGCACCAAGTTGGCAACCAAATTTTGTGGGCCATTTGAAATCCTAGAAAGGATTGGGCCAGTTGCATATATGCTTTCATTACCTGCATCCATGACTGTACATAATGTGTTTCATGTTTCATTTCTTAGGAAATACATACCTAATGCTAATCATGTAATCGATTGGAATGTGATTCAGATGGAGCAAGAAGGTGTCCTACAAGTGCATCATGTGTGCATATTGGACCAGAAAAGCAAACAACTCTGGAATCAATCCATAGGGCTTGTAAAGGTCCACTGGACCTGGTACGGTCTCAAGGATGCGACATGGGAGCACGAAGATGCTATGCAGGCAGAATACCCACATCTTTTTGCAGATTTTGAAAATATTGTTGATGTTGTGTAAAGAGTTACACTGAGGATAGTTAAAAAATAAGGGGAGGGGATTTTAATACCCCAAGGACGTGCCCCAGTTATATTATGAATTGTAATCATGTTTATGAATTGTAATCATGTTTTGTAGGCTGGTGAGCCGAGTATTGATAAGTTGGTGGGATTATGTGTTTATTAGTCTGAAGAGCCTAAGTGTTATAGGCCAGGAGCCTATTTTTGTATATGTGATTATGCAGAACATTAATAAATATTAAACATCACTGCGTGCAGACCGACCATGAAGAAAGAGTGATGGGGGGCTAATCTTCCACAAGGTGAGTAAGGGAAAGGGGGCTGAAAGGAAGGAAAGAGGGGCTAAGATTGGGGGCTTAAGTCCTTGGGAATAATAATTTATTATTATTCCAAAGTGGTGTGAATGGTATACTTTTATCCTAAGTTCATGGAAAAGGGAACGCGTACTTGATGGAGTGCATGCAGTTTCATGGGCGACATGTGTCAGCCCAGGCACATGAAATTTAACCCAAGAATTGAACCATGATGGGGGTTCGTCCTCCATTCTTGCGTCCGCTTTATGAACCTTGTGGCCTCTGTGTTTGATCTATGCATACCTCACACAACTTTGAAACCAGAAAACTGTAATCTTTTCCTGAGAAGCTGACGCATCCTCTATCTGAACCGTTGAGTCTGTGTTTGAACTCTGCATGGATTCCTTGTCACACACCTTGAAACTAGCGGAAAACCCGTGGATTGATTCATGTCACCTATGTATCTTGTGAGCCCAACCTATCCTCCCTTGCAGAGCCGAGTCCGTACCTGAACTATCTTTTGGTTGCTGCCTTCTGTTTTTATTGAGTGGAATTGTGTTGTTGTTATACTCACCTTGCGGGAATTAGGTTGAAACTGGTTGAAGAAGTGGGTTTTCAGGCTCGTGGTTGAAGAGGCAGGTTTTCAAGCCTATGAGCAGCTCTCTCTAGGTGAGAGAGTCTGTTGGGAAGTGGTTTTCTCCCAGAGAGAGTCCAACACCAACTATAGAGCTCTAAGAATTCCTGATCCGACCTGTTGACGAGACCCAGAGAGGGAGGTGAAGCACCGATGGACTGTTATTGTGAAGATGTATACTCTCGGATGTAACATGCATGTGGGGAATGAGAGTCCGTGAGTACTGGGCGTAAGAAGGCTCCTTGAGAGAATTCTTTTGGTTGCTCTGTGTAGTTTTTCTGTAACCTCTGCCTAGTCTAGGATTCCCTTTCCTAGGGTGGATCTTAGTCCTAGCTAGGGCATGACCCACTGTTGAGCATGATGAGCAGCGTGGTCTAAGGATGGGAGGTTTGTGGAAGGTCTGCACGTAGTTGGTGGAGTTACTACAGTTTCAAAGATAAGTATCATTATGTGTTTAATTTCAGTTAAAATGCATGTCTGTGATGCTTGTAATATTATCATGTATTCTGTTGCAATGATATTTATTGTTAGTTCTATTTAATTATGTATGATGGAAGTAATTCTATGTTAAATGCATTAATTTGATTTAATATGCATGTTATATATATGCATGTGAATGTTCCGCATAGTAGCGTTGCCCGACGGTGGGGTTGATGGTCGGGGATGTTACAATGTCCAAGGTTTATGGAAGCCCTGCTTGACTGCTAAATTGAAGAGCTTGTGTATGTGAGGGATAAGGATTGGCCCTCCGATTTTAAAAGTTTCAACTTGGTAGCAGTCAATTTCCTTAGCTTTCCCATGTGCAGGCCGCTTAACCCTGAACTCTATGTCATCTAAAGAAAAAACGTATTCCTTTGTAGGGACAATAGGAATGGTGTCCATGGCATTAGGGAACTCATAAAGACTTTTAAGTTAGGAATTCTAGTCCCTTAAGGGAATCCTATTATTTTCTTTAGTATTGCATTTTAGAATTTGGCTCCAGAACTTCTTAGGATCCAACTTATATAGTTGTGAAAGTTTCTCTTTCCTTTTATTGATATAGTATATTTTTTTCCTTTTAATTAGGGCTTTGTACGTATTGATCTTATCAAGTTTTAGGGACTCATTAGAAGCATCCCTAATGGATTTCCTAGAAATTTTACATTCTTTATCATACCAAGGGTTGGTCGTTCTATTATTCTTTTTATAGGACACCTCGAAAGAGAAATTGTTAATAGAAGTGGAAAGGGAAGTTATAAAATTATGATAGAGTTCTTCAATGTTGTCCTTATAAGTTAGGAGATTTAATTTACCATTTAAAATCCTTTAAGAAAATGTTAATTTTACTTTTTTCAAAGCGCACATTCCTTTGATTATCAGAATTCTCTTCAATGACGCTCCTATGCATGGAAAAGTTTAGAGTTAGGGTTAAAGTTTTATGATCAAAGTCAGGCTCATGGTCATTTAAAAGGTCAAAAGTTGCTATTTGGTTGGAAACGGGGATATCAGATATCACGTAATCTACAACACTACTACATAGACCATGAATACAGGTCATTTGGTTGGAGTTTGGCCACTTCATTACTCCATTGCAAATTATTAGGTCTTGAGAGATGCAGAGCTTGACCAACTCAGTACCAAACAAATTCTCAATTAGGTCTTCAAATATTTTTTTGTAGCTATTAAATAAAACAAGGTCCTAATCTAGACATAAAAGATTATGGTTGGAGTCATTACTTAAAAGAGTAGCTTGTTTAGTTGCAATCCTAGCATTAAAGTCTCCTAGCAGAAGGATATTACCTTCATTTTTCAAACTATAAATATCTTGTTCTAAATTATTATAGGGACAATTGTTATCTAGATTGTTTTTCTTATAAAAAGTAGGGTTAATAGGTGCAAAAAAAAAATTGCTATATACATCTTCTTAGCATTGGTGTCTGAAATTTCTATCCAAATGTACTGATTAAGAGGGTCAATCTTGTGAAGTTGAATGTGAGGAGAAATATTCTTTCTAATATAACAAGTTATGCCTCCTATCCCTCTACAGTGGGATTTTTTGTTCCATGCCGACCACAAGACAAATCCTTCCATGTTAGGGACCTTAGACTCATCATGCTCCCAGGTTTCAACTAGAAAGATAATATCAATATCACTCGGGATCCAACTTATCATAGGACCTTTGCGCCATGTAAAGCCACAAAAATTCCAAAAGAGGATCTTGAGTGTCCCGAATTCCTATTTATTATTATCCTTCTGGTCTCTATCCCTAACAATAGATTTTTGATTTCTAATTATTTCCCATTTTCCTTCTTTCGTGGATTCTTTTAACTTTTGAACTTCCTTCCTTAATTCAACTTGGTCTTCAAGAATGAGGTCTTCATTTATAAATATTCCCGACCCTTTTAAGCTCAGAGATTTACTAAGTATGCTATATTTATGGTCATTAATATTACTTTGATACAGATCAACCTATCTTTGTGATCAATTATTTTTCTTATCCTCTTTTCTTCTATGAGGTACGTTGTATCAATTTGTGATTTATTATTTAATTCTTCTTTTACTATTTCTAGTGTATCCTCCTCTTGTTGTTCTTTTATACCAAAAATTATGAGTTTCAAGGCTCTTTTGTTGCACTCATGTTCCAATTTGATTAGCTTATTCATTTCCTCTTTGATGGGTTTGATATCCAATTTGTTTTCCATATTATTGAGGGTCAAATTTTTGGTTAGTTTTTCTTCTAGCTCTTTAATCCTATCTCTCAAGCTGTGATTTTCTTCAACCCCTCCTTCTTGGGTTGATTGTTTATGTTTTTCCATTTCTTGAATCTTATCCTTCATTGTCTGCAATTCACTCTTTAACCCTAATAATCTATCCTCTATTTGAGTTTGAATGGTATCTTTAATTTTTTTATCAATCATTGCCTCTAACTCTATTTGGATTTTTAAGTCTCTTTCTTCACTCCTTTTTTCTATTTTTTCTAACTCTATTTGGATTTTGACATCTCTCTCTTCTCTTCTTTTTTGTACTGATTTTGGGGGGCCTCCTCTATTAGGCTGAGTTTTTGGAATAGGTGGTGGAGTGATCATATTGAAAAGAAGAGAAATAAAATGTAACAATTATTATTTTGGATTGACTTTATCTCTCAAATCAACTTTTACTTATGAAACTTAAAATAATAAATAAATAAAAAATATTTAAATCTCTTTACATTAATAGATCATAAATACATTTTAAATTAAATTTGAATCAAAGTAAAAAGTGACTCACCTCATTTCACATGTCCAATTGCTCAACCAGTTGAAGAAGCTAAAAATAATTTCTGAGAAGTGCGGAGAAACTACATAGATTATTCTGGGTAAAAAAGGTAAAAACCAAAGAGAAGTATTATTCATGTTCAAAACCGTAGATATATAATCTTAGAAATAAAATATCTCCTTCAAAAAAACAGAGAAGTATTTTTCTCTTTCAAAACCG
>ML855871.1:9333-28032 GCA_009831015.1 Picea engelmannii | reverse complement strand
GCAGAGGTTTTTAATGTTACAAAATTTTCAAAAAAAACTTCACTACAACCTCCTCTATTGACTTCGGAGGTTTCAACGGATGTTCCATATAAATAAAACAAAATGGGCGGACGAAGATTGTAGCGAAGGTTTTTTTCTTCGGTGCTTTAATTGTCAAAACACATCGGTGTGCTCTTTACAAACCCGAACCGATGCATTAATATAATACAAATGCATTGGTGCATTTATAATTATTGTGCACCCATTTTTCCTTTTTCATTGTATGCAAAGCATGATGCTCTTATAATTTCTATGCATTGGTTTTGTATTGTTTGTATATGAAGCACCAATGCTTTTTAGTTTTTGTACGCCCCAGTGCATTTAAGTTATAGTTTTCACCAGAGGTTTTAAGTTATCCTAAGCCTCAGTATGTTTAATACAGTGTGTGCCTTGGTGCATTTATTGCCTTGCTTGTATATTAAGCACCAATGTTTTTTAGTTTTTGTATGCCCCAGTCTATTTAAGTTATAGTGTGCACCAGAGCGTTTAAGTTATCTTGACCCTCAGTGTGTTTAATACAGTGTGTTCCCCAGTGCATTTAATATAGAGTGTGCTCTAGCACTTGTATAATTAGTACGTACCGGTGTTTGTTTCACTATGTGCACCGAAGGGTAGTGAAAATTTGAATATTCAAGGTGATATGTCGGTGCCATTATTTTTACTAAGCATTGATGCGTATATTATACTAAATGCACCAATGCATATATTATATTAAACACATCGTTGTTTATATTATATTTAAATACCTGGTGCATATAATAAAAGTAATGCACCGATGTGTACATTATATTTAATTCCCCGATGTATATTTTAAACATAAGCATCGTACAATTTTGAAACAATAAATATTATTGTATGTTATGTTGTTTACGGAATGGTGTTTTTTCTCAATAGTTTGTATCGATGCGTTACTATAATTAATGTGCACCGAAGCGTGAAACTCCTCAAAATGCAATGTTTTCTATATTATGGAATGCACCGTCTACTGAGTTCATAAGAATATAGTGCACTGATATGTATATATTTTAATTAATTGTTTTTTTTACAAATTTCAATTAATCATTTCAAAATTAAATATCTTTTTATAATAATATTGTTTTATATTTTTTTATTGCATTTTAATATAATGATTGCATTAATGCGTTATCCAACGAATTACACCTTTGTTATTTGTAATAATGTAAATCATCCACATATTAATTATTCAACAATGCAACATTTTAAACATTCGACAATGCAATAAAATAAGAAACCCGTTTTATTATATATGAATAAGAGACCCATTGTCATACGAAAAGGGACAACATAAGGGTCCACAATAATCAAATTGCAACCAATATGTAATTGTTACACTTATTGGTAACATGTCCTCAAGCAATTGTGACAATATGTCGAGTACAATAATAAAAAAATCCCTGATTTTTAGAGACAAATATTCCAAAACATACAACTTGCAGTAACATTCAATTATATTGATTGTCATTCATCATTTGAACTGTTGTCATCACTTGATTTGCGTGCATGCCTCATTTCTTTATCATTTGTAGGCGATATTGTAATTTGGTTATTTAACCTAATGTTTTTTTGATCAGTTTATTTTTTATGTGCTTCCCCTTCATCTTCCATCTACAAACATAGAAATAAAGTGTAATAGGTATATCTACATTTATATATATAGTAGAATATACATGATTGCGTGAATAAAAAAAATATCTTAACACAAAGTCTTTCATAAACAATACACATTCTTTCGAAGACATGTTTTATGCATTCTCTCAAAATCTCCTCTATTGGTTGCATTCCATACTTTGTTTCTTGCATGTTTGATTCGCCATGACAAAGCACAGTCTATATAATTAATATAAAATTTTCTTGTTGTTTCATTAATTAGAAAACAAGGGAAGTTAAACAACATAGCTACTTATAAATTGTTAGATTAAACTTTCATACTTCAACATATACTCACAACCCATACTTAACCCAATGTTTATCAATTCACGAGTTCGCTCCTCTTTGTATGTTAGCACATATTAGAAGACATCCATGGACAAGTGGAAATTAATTATTTAAATATAAAGATCACATCAAACATGAAATCTTAAGAAAGGCTGAAAACGTAAATACTCACAAAGTTTGCAATCAATCATGTTATTCCTCGTCGTCCTGCCATATGTGTTGAATGGGTTCTATTTTCTTTTTTCTTTTATGCAACAAAACAGTGGAAAAATAGTATTTCACGCGATAATCAAATTTGACATACATAAAAGAATAAATAAATGATTACATAACTATGATGCACATTGTAGTTGGGATGCCTCCTCTTGTGACAAAATTATGTTCATTTCTTTTACCATATTCTTCTACACTTTTATGGACATCTCTACCAGCATGTCTAGGTTTTCCCCTTGTTTGTCCTTTTGAATTTTCAAAATTCCCCTAAAAAAACAAAAAAACTAGGAATCATCAAATATAAAAATTACTTAATTTTTTACAAAATAAGATACCAATATGTATAGTAAATTAATACGCACCAACGCATCAACAATATTTATATGCATCGGTGCTTCAACCATATTTATACGCACCAGTATATTATAACAATGTCGTTGCAAAATTGAAGACGTTTTACAATTTTTTGTATTCAGCCGGTACTTTATGAATTAAGAAAAGCACGACTTCCTAAGTAATGTTTATTACGCACCATCGACCTGTGATAAAATTTAATACGTGGTGTTTTCCATATAAAAAAACAATATTATTTCTATTTTAAACTCAACGGTGCTCTTTGTAAGAAAAGACGCCTCGATTCTCATCTAGGTACAATATTGCCAACCGTTGACCGCGAAAAGTTTTTTTTTAATATTATTTGTAATTTAAATTAAGCGGTGTTGTTGACATAAAAATACACACCAATGCTCTTCCTATGTACAGAGTGCACCATTAACCGTGAAGTCATTTAAAAAACAAACGACAACGACATGACGGTTTGGGAGCCAATGCAATGAGTAGTTTCATTGCATCGAATAAAAACCGCCCATATATGAATATACAAACCCTATAAAAAATTTACTTAAAAAAAGTTCTCCTTCTAAAATATAGAAAGAGAAAGCAAAAAACCAGAGAGACAATTAGGGCTTCCAATACGGAATGTAACTTTGAAACCCTTTTTTTTGTTTGGGAATGCACTAAAAATTGTTTGAATCGAATAGGGGAAAGATTAGGATGATTAATAGAATGAAATCGTATACCTGAAATTTTTCCTCTGCAGATTTGTATGTGATCAATAGTAATCCCTTTCGAATTTGTCTCTTAAAAAAAAATCCACCCACTCCGAAGTATTTTCTAATAAATCTTTGTTGCACAAATCTCCCTTCTAAAATTTGGAAAAAGGTAAAAGAATGAATATAGTTTTCATTTATAAACACAAAATTGAAATTCTCTCTCATTGTTTAGTTGTATATTTCGCTACATTGATGATAAACATGTGTTGTTTATTTTTTTGAAACTTACATTTTCGGTGCGCTATACATTGAGTAGCGCATCGGTGTAGTGTGTATGTATAACACATTGATTTATTATTCCTAATAAATTTCAACCCATTGATAGTAAGCGTGCATTATTTTTCTAACTTGCTTAAGTTGGTGCACTATACAATTACAAATGCACCGGTGTAGAGTGTAAGTAATAACGCACCATAAAACAATTTAATTTTCCAAATGCAAATGCAAAAATCCACATTTAATTTTTGTGGAGGTTTTGTTTTGTTGAGGAAATAACGGAGGTCAATCTTCGATGATTCGCTCAATTAAATGCATTGGTTCATTTGGCTTATCCAAACACACCAGAGCGTCTTTATACGATTAAGTGCATCGTTCATTTATAAAAGTTATTCGAATTTTTGTTTGAAGTTAGATTGTTCTATGCTTCCCAAGATGATGGTTTTGGCTCAAATGTAGGACAAAATGAATTATAATATCAAGTGACCAATTCTCTAGATTCCAACACATTCCATATCATTGGAAGTCCTTAAAGTTCTCTCTTGTCGATTGTAATATATGTATATTTTATTTATAATTCATTTATCTCATTGAATTTATGTTATGTATACAGGTGCAATTGAATAATTGTTCATTGAATTTTGCAAGATCAAGATTTAGGATCGAGTTTAGATGCTCAAGATATTCCAGTAGTCCCAAAATTCCATAAGCTCTTATCAGGAGAAAGATAATGCAAGCAGATGTTTGATCAAAATGGATAGTTGTTTTATCCTACCAATCGTAACATGTCATCTTCCAACAACCATCCTGGGTCAACGGTATTACACTGTGAATTGGATCTCTTTTATGTAGACACTCGTAAGGCGTAAGAAAAATATGATTGAGTAATTGTATTTTGGGATTTTCAATTGAACTAATGTAAATGTATATATTAATTCAATAATTGTTTTATAAAGTGGTTGGTTGCACATTATTATTGGGAAAAAAAATCCGATGCTTCTAGTAAGTGTTTGGTATAATGTTTGAACATATTAAATGCATTGTGTTACTAATATTATTGATGTAATGTTCAATATTTTTACAATTAGGATTATGATGACGAGCAAATTGTCCACCATCTACCATTTCACCCCACTATGATTTCAAGTCGTGAGCTTTATGCTAAACGAGCACAGCTCAGAGAGGAAGCATATCGAAAATGGTTGAAACAACCACCTATTCAATTCCAACTACATCATGAGTCACCAATTCAAAACCTCTACAATAACACTAGTTATTCACATGTTGGGGACAAAGGCAACGATATAGAGGTTGGTATGGATGATTTCCTACGGGATACCCAAGCCATGGAGGGAATGTTGTTAGATGCATTCCAACAAAATGAGCTAGGGAATGACATTGATGTTGTAGATACCTTCTTCGAAAGCATGAAGTTAGCTTCCACCACCCCTCTCTTTGGTCGAGTACAGGGGTCAAGGTCTACCCAACTAGGGAAAAATGTTACTATACAACTTGAAAGCAATGTATGGTATGTCAAACATGTGTTTCTCGGCACTTTTGAGGTAACTAACCATTAAATCCCCTAATTTTTTAAGGAATATTTTCACACAATGAAGAAATAAAAGGGTTGATTTTATTCATGCTTAATGAAAGTGTACATTTCTATTTCCCACTAATCGCAAGTTACTCAAAGATAAGATACTTCTTAGTGATAATGTCTTTCTCGATAGTTACGCAGAGGCAAAGAAAACGCTGAAAATGTTGGGTGTTGAGTACATATCACATCACGCATGTCTGAATGATTGTATTCTATACAAAAATGAATATGTGGACAAAGAGATATGTCTATAATGTGGGCATGATAGGTACCATAAATAAATAAAAAATGTGAGGCACAGGGTCCTCCTCATAATATATTGAGGAACATGCCTATAATTCCAAGGATTCAAAGGCTCTTTCGTTGCAAACAATTAGCCATGTTACAAAGGTGGCATGCCTCACATAGAAGTGAGCCAGGATTTATGTGAATCCCAACAGATTCAATAGCCATGAAGCATATCGAGGATACATGGCCCGATAAATTCAAGGATGAAGTATGGAGCCTATGATTGAGTACAATTATAGATGGATTTAACCCGCATTCCCTCCAAAAAGCCAACTATTATGTTTGGCCAGTGGTAGTGATCAATAACAATATCCCCCCATGGTTGTCCGTGAAGAATGAACATCTTATGCTATCTCTTATAGTCTCGGGTAGAAGACAAGTGAAGAGAATGGATGTCTACATCCGACCACTAATCGATGAATTTAAGCAATTATGGAAAGGGATACATGCATATGATGTATCAAGACCCATCCCAATGGAGAGGTATTTTATGTTGTATGGCATATGTGCGTACACCATGCACGATTATATAGGACTAGGATTTTCTCTAGTAAGCATGTTGATTGATTTTTTTATATCTATAATGTTATTTGGCATACTTCATTTTGTGCAACTATATTTTTGACACTAACATACTTTGTATGCGATAACTTTGCAGGTCTTGTAACAAAAGGGTATCATGGATGTAAATGGTGTGGACCTTGTGTAAATATTAGGTGTTACAACCACCTATGAAAACCAGTGTATGATTGTTTGAGTGTATTCCTCCCAGAAGAACACCCTTATAGAAGAGTTTCATATGCTTTCAATGGTAAACCGGAGAGAACCTAAAGACCTAAAATAATGACACCAACAGATTGGATCAAAGCATATGACACATAGAAGGAGAAGGAAATGGCATAATTGTTTGATTCAAATGGTGAACCTATGTTTGATCATCCTGAATTTTTTGACACACATGTTGAGAAAATATCCATTGGGATAAAAACAATATATGTATTTTATTAGCTTCCATATTGGGAGCATCTTAAGATTGGCCACTTACTAGATCCCATGCATATATTCAAAAATGTTTCATCTTCTTTATGGAGGCACATATCATCGAATAAAAGCAACACATTCATTGTTAGGAGAGATCTTATTGCTTCAAATACTAAAAAGAGACATTGGCCAAGAAAATAAACAAGAGGAGAAGTTGGTACCTCTTAGTCTTTTAAAGAAGGTGATGTCCCGTGGATTTTGAAGAAAGACGATATTTCTATGGTGAATGTTGTTATATTGGGTGTGAATGCACCTTCTTTATATGGGTCGACTCTATGGCATTGCTTCACTGTAGAAGGGAATTTGTCAGGGTTGAAATCACATGACCATCTGAACCTTCTAAGGGTATGTATGTTGAATACATGATTATTCTTATATATTGTCGGTAAAAATATGCTATGCACCCACATGTTTATGGCAATTAACGATGTGTGTGTTTATTTTGTAGTGTCATTATCATTTGCTTGTGCATGGTTTTGTAAACCATAACTTCCCACGGGACCTACGATGTTCCATATCAAAATTATTTCCATTTGTACATTGGATCACATCAAAGAATATTCATATGGCTGACGTTCCACAATGGCATCGAGAGATAGTTGAGATTGTTTATATGTTTGAGAAGGAACTTCCCATGAGTTTTATGGACTTTCTAGTCCATCTTCTAATTCACCTACCTAATAAGGTTGAATTAGTTGGGGTACTCTCATGTCATTGGATGTACTTCTTATAGAGGTACATGAAAAAAATGAAGGGGTTTGTTTGACAAAGGGAAAAACCAGAGGAGTACATAGTATATGAGTCATTCTATTATGTCAATGAGTACATCAAGAAAATTGATCACATAGTAGGGGAAGTCATTTGGGACGACCATAAATATGAGGACAAAATGGAAGGGAAGCTACTCTAAACGAATAGAAAAAGTCACTTGATAAAGAGTAAGTCACTCATATTTTATCAATTTAGTACAAAGAAATTTTTTACATTGAAGTTGATAATATTTATTTGATCTCATGCTATTTGTTTTGAATTCTTGTATACATCAGCGAATTTACAAATTGATGCCATCAATAAATTCATTCTTTAAGTTGATCATATATATTTGATCTCATGCTATTCATTTTGAATTTTTGTATACATCAATGAATTTAGAAATTGATGCCATCAATAAATTCATTCTTTAAGTTGATCATATATATTTGATCTCATGCTATTCATTTTGAATTTTTGTATACATCAACGAATTTAGAAATTGATGCCATCAATAAATTCATTCCTTGCAATGCAACCATGGGTCGCGTTGTATGAAGAGAAAAGAAGGAAATGAGACAATGGTAGGAAATCATTTAGACGGTTGAATGGTATAAGCTTGCCTTGTCCTAATCATTTAAAAGAAAATATGTAAAAAATATGTCCCAGCAGTTAGGTGGCAGACCATATATAAGAGAAATATGCAATGTCCAGTTGTAACCCACGTGGAGAAGATATGGATGCACTAAACATAGGGATCGAGTGCAACAAATCTGTAATAACCTCTCTGAGTACCACGTTCTATTTATAATATTGATTGTAACATGTATTATGTTTTTATTAATGCTTGGGTTATTAGACATATGACACTATCCTTTGTTTGCATTTTTATAGGTGCATTTGTTCCCATCTGTGTGGGCATATGGACATCATTTTCACATTGAGTACGTTGATGATAGACACATCATAGAAGATTGTGGAGTGGAATTCGAGTTCAACCAATCTAGTAGTTCTAACCATCGTGATCAAAATCTAATAGATGGGAAGTTAGGTTACATTGGAAAGATACAAGATATCATGCAAGTGGACTTTTCATCGTTTCAATGTGTTATTTTTTGTTGCAAGTGGTGGGATACCTTCGATCGAAGAAATATAAAGGAAGATCATGGTAATGGGATAATATGTATTAACTCTAAAAAAACTGGATTGAAACTAAGGAGCTTTATGTTTTCCCAAAACATTGCAACCAAGCGTTTTTTTACCCAGATGTATTGGATGCTAGATTGGAGGTTCATACTGAGACATGATCCGAGATCCAAACATTTTTTTGAGAACAACAATGTTACAATTCCAAGTGACAAATATAATTAGAGTGATGGCAATGAAGATTGATTTGTAAATACTTTGTTTTGACATTTATATTATGGATGTGTCATTTTATTATGGGTATCTATAATGGTCAATTATGTTTTATTTTCTTCGTTTTATAATTATGTTGGATATGAAAATTTAAAAACCATTTACAACCACCATATTGAAAATACATTAAATAGTACAAGCATAAGACGCAGTTTTGATATATTTCTATTGTCATATTTATTGTTTATTATAGCAAATGTATGTTGTGTTGTATTAACATATGTTTATGTTAACCTTTGAATTACTAAGCACTAATTGAGATATCATAAAGTTGGTGACGTACAATAGTAAATATTTATTTTAAAATATATTTTATTTAACAAAAGAATGAAGATATTATAAAATCAAACCCCAAAATTTTTATTGTTTGAAAAAAACAAAATTCAAATAAATATATACTTACTTTGATGGAACTTCTAAGGACAAGTCCAACAAAATAACTTCGTGCAACATCTATGAGTTATGGAATCACACTTGTGGTGTTGGCATTACCAAATTTGATGGCATTCCCAACCTTAACTAGTGAAACTATCATGGCCTTCACCTATTCCACTCCACCCTTTAGTTGTATAATTATATAAACTTATATTAATCATTCTTTTTATGTTCTCTTTAAAATAAGTGTCAATATAGGCATAGAAATTCTAAAATAGTCTTTTTCTAGAGCCTAGTCAGAATTAAGGAAAAATTTAATGATCCATACTTATCTAAAAGTATAGAAACCTTTGTCAATTTTACTAATTCTTAAAATACTAATTATAAAATGTTCAGTGATACTCTTTTTTAATAGAAGATTCGTGAAGTTAGTATTAGAGTAAAAAATTGTGAAACCATTTCATCGAAAGTGTATAGATCAAAATGTTTTATTATTCTCTATATTTAGTATTTTAAATTTAATTGAATAATTTCATATATTATAATAGTTGGATAATATAAATTAATAAAATCTTTGGAAAAAATAAATATTAATAAAATATAATAATTGTGATTTTAGTGAACAATTATATTATAGCTTTGTCTTGTAATCTTTGAATAATAAAAATTAAAAAAATAACATTATTATTACATCATCGTCATTCTTATTAACGAATACTTATGTTATAATGTTATTATTATAATATATGAAAAAGACATAATTATTCAAATCACAATCATTCTAAATTAAACGATTTCATAAAAGTAAAGTTAAACATTATATGGCAACTGTAAATTTAAATGAGTGATACATCTCAAACAACAACAATCACAACATCATATGAAAACATAATATACATGAGAGATATACATATGAATATACATGTCAAACATACATCTCAAAAAAAATTGCAATAAACATGTCATATATACATCTTTAGTCAAATATAAAATAATCAATATACAAGTCAATCAATACCACTACTAGCTAGGTCCACCACCAGAGCCAGATGCATTAGTGTCTCTGCTACCAGAGGTAGAGGGTCTATCAATAATAACATCAGAAAGAAATGTCAACATAAGTATACTATCAAGTGTCTCTCTATCAAGATCATCAAACTATGTGATAGTGCCTGATGTGAACATAGTATCCAAAGCATAAAAAAATTGTGATACATGTGGAGGAGGAGGAGGATTGGTGGATGATGACACATGTGGAGGAGGAGGAGGATCGATGGATGATAACACATGTGGAGGAGAAGGACAAGTATCGGTGGACGGTGACACAAGTGGAGGAGGAGGAGGAGGATCAATGGATGGTGATGCACGTGGAGGAGAAGCGGGAGGATAGGTGAATGGAGAAAACACATGTAGAGGGGGGAAGGAGGAGGATCATACATGGATATGGGTTCAAACACATGTGGATGGGAAGCAGTAGGATTAGTGGATGGTGAAGTTGACTCATGTGGAGGAGAAGCAGGGGGACGATGACGACCATGTGGTGGAGTAGAGGATGTGGATGGGTTTGATGATGAGCCAGATGGAGTAGGATCATGAGTAGGACCCCTCAATATCTCGATTAGGTTGATGACATCGAAAAAATGATGCATCAACAATGTCATGTCACGAGGAAAACTCCTCCATATCATAGAGATATCATGTACCCATAATGTCTCTAACCGGTGTGGGTACCACTCTGTGACTAATAATGACACACAGGTGATCTGCCACCTCTATCTGGACTCTCTGATCTAGCTTGCATGGAATGAGAGGTCTCTATATTGCACGATGGTCCTCTTCCTCCTCCATATCCTCAACCTATTAGGGAGGCTCATCCCCAACATATGTGTCAATATCTACAAAACAATAGATAATAATAAAAGATAATTGAAACAACATGTTACAATAAATTACATGTGCCTTAAATAAAACATAAAAAATATGCAACTAGATTTATCCAAACATAACGATAATATCACCTCTCTCATCTGGTGGCTCATTTGTTGTAAATCAAATTTTTGGACATCCTCTCTAGTCCATATCTGCATACGGTTATTGTACAATATCGAGGACATGATCGTCCTCTCTAGCCAAAAAAACACATACATATCTACCTACCAAAGTACAAGGAAACTCGATCTAGCCCTTCTTGGGCAACAATTTCCCCCATATGCGCATACGCGCATCAATCATAGGCCTACTAGGAAAGTAAGGTACTGCTAGTCGAGTGGCACGAACCCTATCAAAAAATAGTGTAAATAAATACTAAGCAAATGGGAAGAATCTCATCCCATTTAAAATGACGCGACAATGATCTAATGCAAAACAAAACCATCTCAAAAAAATCCCCAACCACCTAATCAATCAGGGCATATGCACTAAAATATCTACATAATGCAACAAAACACAGCTAATGTGTTTCCTAACAGAGCTAATGTATGACAGTGCTAATATAATAAGACACATGCAACTAACCTCCTCTCAATCAAATGAACCTACCCACAGCTGACCACCACGAACCTGGAACTTCAAAGAGGAATGAATGTCTAGACGTACATATCTCTGCACATATGTCATCCGGATCTCTTCTGCAACACCATGCAGTAGCTCAATGAACTGGGGAAAATCCTCCCCCCTCATAGACAACCTAATGATGAAATAAACATCCTCCTCTGTGGGATGATACCATAAAATGGGACTGACTATGAACGCCTGGCGACCATGATACCAACGACGAATCAACTACTGTAACAAAGAAGAGTTTCCCCTGAAGGATGTACCCTCCTCATAAAACTTGAGGAGGCCAAAATCCATCAAAATAACATGTTTATGTTGTGAAAGAGGACAAGAGAACAACTTTCTCTTCCTCTCCCTAGCCTCCCACTCACGTACAAATGTGTACGTGTCAATCTGCTATTGTTGGTTTTTCTCCTCCTCTTATCGTCATCGTCTCTGATTCACACATAACTATTGTTAAGCACATGTATAGATAAAATAAATTGAAAATAAAAAACACACGCATATATAAATAACGTATATTTAAAAAATCTAAAATTAACGTTTTTGTAAAAATATCTAGAAAAGTAATCGATGTGCTTAAAATAGAACCTACGCACCACCCATGATGGTCTATATCAAACAAACAACACCGCCATGCGGTGCTATTAATAACATGCAACGGTGCGCCACATTTCTTGTCGCACCACCACATATTTTAGCGGTGTGTCCCATAAGATGCACCGCACCGTTAAATTGTAAAATAATCATCTTGGTGTTGTGCTCTTTACAACATTGGTGTGTTTGTTGTACCTAAAGGCACCGCTAGGTTTAATTGTTTTATTGAAACTTAAGAGGTGTGATATCTTAATATGAATCAACCAGTGCTACCGTGTTATTGTAGCACCAACATTACATTTTGTGGTACCTTGGGTTGTATAGAGAACCAATAATGGGATGTCCAACAAAACACCCTGACATGTGAAATCGTACAATATTTTTCTCGTGCAGTTTTTTTAACTGCGCCGATTCATTTCATTAGCAAAGATGCATCGTTGCACTAAAATTTATGGCACACAAAATTATCGGTGCACTTTGTTAAACTGAAAGCATTGGTGTGCTCGTTTTACCTAAGTATCAACATTATGTTTAGCGATGCATTTGATTTAATAATGCACCGAGGATGGGGCCTTACCAAAGATGCATCGGTTTCCTTATTTTTCAAAACCTATTGTGGTTCGTATTGTTAGCGTTTATGCACCTGTGCTCCATGCTTATTGTTGCACCACCATGTATTTTGGAGATGCATCAAATAAGATGCACCTCACTGATAGATTATAAAAAATTAAACCCGGTGTCGTTCTTTTTACAACACCAGTGTGTTTGTTGGACCTATAGGCACCGCTAGGTTAAATTGTTTTATCACAACTTAAGTGGTGTGATGTGTTACTATTAACGCATCGATGCTATTGTTATGTTCAATGGTGCATTTTGAAGCATAGATCATTGGTCATAAAGCGTCCAATAAAATGCCCCACTATGCCAAATCAATCAATATTTGTTCTAGTGCAATTATGTAAACAACATCAATGCATTTTGTTAAAATCGTTGAACCGCTACGTTAAATTTTTATAAATCATAAAGTTAGTAGTGTGCTTAATTAAATGGAATGTTCTAGTGCAAGGAGAAACCAAGGATGCACCAGTTGCAGGGTGTCCCAAAGGACACATCGGTTGCAAGGCATCCTAAAGGACGCTCCACTTTGCTTTCAAAATTCATTGCAGTTCTCTTCATTTAACGACACTTGTGTGTGTTTGTTTATATTAGATGCACCGGA
This sequence comes from Picea engelmannii, assembly GCA_009831015.1. NCBI lineage: Eukaryota > Viridiplantae > Streptophyta > Pinopsida > Pinales > Pinaceae > Picea > Picea engelmannii. The sequence continues at coordinate 14,654 of ML855871.1, read as the reverse complement.
GGTGGTGTTCACTATGAATTTAACACAGGACGCATCGCTTTGAGGTGAGCCGACACGTTCAAGCACATTGCACAGAATTGAAAAAAATGTCAAATTTCAAGCTAAATTCAAATTTTAATTGGATGAAAATGCAAATAGGAAGGTAATAAACAATTTACCTTGAATTTTATGTCTTGAGAAGGCATGGTTTCACTGTTGAGAGGAAATGAAAATTCGTGGTAATTTCGAAAATTTGGAAATGTGTGGAATCTACCAATAGATCTATCCAAGTTGATGTAGAGCACCAAAAATAGGGCATCCTTGGAAGGAGGGTGAGCACCAGTGCTTGCTTGAGAGTTTGGAAGCATGGGATGAAGTGTAACATTGAAAATTGGTTTGGTATTTTTTTTATTTAACCTATTGCGGTGTGTCTGACAACATTGATGCCCATCGATGCATAATGTTCAACAACACTGATGTGCTTTTATTAGTGCTTGTTATTTTTATTATAGCGTTTGACGGTGCTTTTGAACATTGAAGAACTAGTACATTATTGTTTATGTGCACATTGATGCATATGTAGCTTAAAGGCACGCCGATAAAAAAACCTCTGCAAAAACCTTAGACTGCTCACCTCTGCTAACAACCTCGGCTATAAATGGAGAATAGATAGATTTTTGGGGGAGGTTTTGTAAAAACATCCACAAGAAGGTGTTCTCCTTGTAGTATTGTTTGTGCTTCCTTGGTAGTTCTTGGAAGACTATTCTTCTTTGGAAACAAATTGTCATTTAATTCTTCGTTGACACAAAAACATATAATATACACATATTATATTTCCAATTAACAAAAATTATTTTTCAAATAAAATTAAGTTTATGTAAAAATTGTTGATCAACTGGGAAGAAAATTATGTATATCGTTTCAAAAACATATAATACCTCAACAATGTTGAAAAACTATTATTAACCAACCAAATTTTGCTTCCACAGTGTAGAATATGAGAATAGATATCAATTTAAAGAATCATGCCTTCCCTTATTCAAATAAGAGTGTTGTTGAAACATTTTTATTCCATGCACATAGATAATATCATCTTCGTAATTTCTTCGGTTTTGTGTCGCACCGGATTGTTGATCATCACCGAAACAATTCTTTAACTTTTGTTCTAAAATTTATCAACCATGAGCTAAGGATATATCAAAGTCTACATCACTATCATCTTTTTCACCATCATTATTTATGTTCCCATGGTACCTTCTTCTTTTTCTAATAGGTTGCACCTCAAGCAGAAATTTTATAGGGGAATGATTAATCCATATTTATCAAACTATGTGGGTTTCATTCTACCTTATTTCTCTATTATTCCTTAAGATATGCATTGGAGTGGTGAAGGGGAATATTATTTGGATTGGATCATTATATTATTTGTCATCTATCTCAATGCTTTCAAAGTGGAAAAAATTGGAGGAATCAACTTGCAGGGTCATTTTAGTGGCAGGTCCCAGTTTGGAAAATTGGGGTCTGGAACCTTCTGAAGCCATTTTGATGCATTAAATGATGGTTTTTTAGGGTTCTAGTGTTTAGAACTTATGCACACTACCTTGATGGTTTTCTAGACTTTGAGCGGTGCAGAACATGCGTCAATCAGAGTCTGTGTAAAAAAGTTATTCCTCCCGCAAGTTGACTTATTGTGTTGACCACCATGGTACGAGAGAATGCCACTTCAACCCCCATTATTCATGCATATGTGGCTAGCCACACGAGGAATTTCAAGAAGAATATAAAATGTTAAAAACCCTACCACAACTGAGGGTTGAGGAAGTCAAAAAATTACCCCTAGATATCTATCAGGCTATGTTCAATACTGGGCCATGAGGAGAAGAAGGGTTCCATTCTATGTTATTGTATTTTATTCCATAGCATAGAAGAAAAATAGGGAGTGGGAAATTAGAGAGCATAAAAGAGCGGTTTAATGTTCTATAGAATCCTAGCAGGCCACGGGTCTCAGGTAACTCCATAGAGAGTGTCTTCTCCTTTGTACTTGCATTATTTCCATATCGAAGAAAAGAGAGCAGAGAAACCTCACCTTCTAGTTGGGTTTTATCCCGTAAGGGTTTCCCAGAGAAAATATTTGTGTTATCCTGTGGATGGTGTATGATTGTATTTTATTGTTCTCTATTTTCTGCATTTTATCTATTTCATGCATAAGCAGAAAATCAATAACTAAATATTCTGGAATCTAAAGGAATTTAAATTCATAGTGTAGATTTTATTTTTATTTGTCAGATTTGTTGTGACAAACTATTCCAGTGGAATATCCACGATAGTTTAAAGCTCATATTGGTATCGGAGCAGGTTTTTCTTTTGGGTATTTGTGGGAAGTTGCATAATCCAGGAATCGGCTTAAAGTGAATTCGTAGAAACCCTAGCCATGGAAGACGATTCTATTCATAACAACCCTCGAGATCCAGCAAAAGAGAGATTTGAGAGGTTGGAAGTGCAATTCGCCAACATCAGTCACAATATGAACCTCCTCCTTACGACTCTAGGAAGTAAGCTTGTATTTTTTAGAGATGATGGAAGCTCTAACTCAAATATTGGATCAGAGGGGAAATCGGGAGATCAAGAAGGCTCAGGAAAGGAGTCGCGGAAAGAATCCGAGAAAGATCAGTCGAGTTTGAGTGTCACGAGCCCTTCACATTCCCTATTCAATATGGAAGTGAAAGTGGACATAAAACCATACCAAGGTGAGATCGATGAATTAAAACTGAATCATTGGCTGCAACAACTAGAATTTTAATTTAGTATTCACCATATAGATGAAGAGCAGATGATTTCATTTTCTATATTATGGTTAGAAGGTCATGCTTTAACCTGGTGAGAAACCCATACGAAAACCCTTTGGCTGAAGGGTGATCTACCAATAACTAGGTGAGAGGACTTTAAAACCCTCATCAAGTCTCAATTATACCCTATCAGGTATGTAGAGGACCAATGGATCCAGTGGCACTAATTCAGGCAGAAGCAAGGGGAGAGTGTACAAGAGTACACCACTAAGTTCAGAAAGATAGCCATCATGTTGGGTATCTCTCCCAAGAACCCATATGTACTCCTCAAGTATATGGGGGGTTTTCACAGTCATATACGAAAGCAGGTGATGCTCTTCAAGCCAACGATAGCAGATGAGGCATGTGTACAGGCACAATACTTGGAAAACATAGGCCAAAACAAGGGGCAGCCAAGTGGTTTGAAGCAGAAAGAGCACCAAGAAGCTTCTAACGAGGGGAAGAAGAAGTGGAAAGGGGAAAATGATAAGAAGACAACAACCACCGCACATCAATCCAGAGATCCCAGCAACCATTGCACATCAGTCCAAAGATCCCAACAACCATTGCAATCATTACAACATTGATGGTCACACCGAGGAAAAATGTTGGAAACTACATCCAAAGCTAAACCTAAAAAACTGTTGTAAGAACCTAATTTTAAATTAAGCCTAAAAATACTCATAAATTTAAACAGAAAAAATTACTTCTAATTAATTTCTTTCATTCATCATATAAGTAGCAGAAATTCATTTAAGCAGCAGAAATCTAAATAACAGCATGCTAATAAATTTAAATAACCATTACATATTCATGAGAATGCGTACCTAAAAATACTTCTGTGTGATTCTAAATTCTCGACCTCTGAATGTCCTCCTTGCTGCTTTTCCCTGCTGCTCTGCCCAGCCTGTTGATTTGACCAAACTGTGCCCCAAAACCGAGTTTTCCTCCCTGCCAACTAGGAACAGAGCATGTGCGGCTCCCTAGCTCCAGGATACCATATAGATATCCTGGCCCCTGTGCCCAAAACCCCCAGCAAACCAGTGCCCCCGTAATGATCCTTCCCCACTACAGAACTCAAACTCTCTCCAGCAAATCCCCCAAATCCAAGAGAACCCTCCCAAAAATAATCCTCCCTCCTTCCGTAAGCCTCCCCCTCATATGCCTCCTTCCCCTTTCATTATCCCCACATTCATTGTCTTATCCGATTATTAATGCTCCTTATCCGATTATTAATGTTCCTTATCTGATTATCAATTCTCCTTATCCCCTACGTATACGTAATCCTTTAATTTAAACAATTAAAGTTATTAACCCTTTTAAATTTAATACCCATGTCATTGAATGTAATAGGTAATTAATTAATTAATTAATTAATCAAATTATAACAATTAATTAATATTTAATTAATATCATTATACCAATCTTTTTTTAGTTAATAACATGTTAGAAAAATTAATTACCTAATAATTTTTTACTTAATAATCCCTAAACATATATTCTACTAGGGTTGTTACATACACCCACCCTTCAGGAAATTTTGTCCCGAAATTAAGGTGTCTTATGGTACAAAGGAAAAGAAACCTGGTTCAAACATTCATAACAATTAACCGACATTATCAGTAAGTAAGTCAAGAAAAATCATACATACTAGCGTATATGTACAAGAAATGCATGTGTAGCTAGTACATACAAGTCTCGTGCATGTACTAATAATCAAAACTATCATCCTTTAGTAATTTATGTATGCATCCAATCCAGTCAGCAAGACTAGTCTTTTATAAAAGACAACAAACCAATCAATTGTTTGAGAAATCCTTTAATTACTATTATCCGATTCAACAATTTTATTTAGACAACTGTGGTTTAGTTACGTAATGATGAATATTCATATATACACATTTATTTTTATTTTTTTTGAAGGGAAAACATTAAATTCCACCACAAGACAGATCTACATACCTTCTCAACTATTACTACTCATCCTTCCTCCCTAACCTACTTCCATCCCCATTCCTATCCTCCCTCTTCTAGACTATCTTGGAGCGTCAACTATATTGACCTAACTCCAAATAGAACCCGTAAGCGGAAGTGTCGCGATCTCGACCAAGCTTCCCTAGCAGGCATCTAACAGTCATCATCACACGTCTTGGGGAGTGTGAACTAACACCATCCTCCCATGACTTCAGGTTTCGGAGGATATACGGTGGGAAATGCCTCCACCCCTCCTAATCATAACTAGGGTCCACACCCTACAAGGAAATATACAGTGGCACCGTGTTGCTGGGGGTTTTGTCATCGTTTATTCGGTTTTGGGTAGTGTCATTACCTGAAATCATGCACTGGTCCACATATCATTGCAATGCATCCAAAACAATATAATTTCACATACAATATTCATACCATAGTGTTTCTTGGCTAGTGGTCATGATATCCACTTTCATCATCTTTATCCCTTGGCTATTTCATAGCCCATAACCTGCAGATTAGTCTGTAACACAAACTCATACATTTCTA
>WSFP011391315.1:0-28034 GCA_009831015.1 Picea engelmannii | reverse complement strand
CTGTTTGAATCTAAATTTAATGAAATATGAGTTAAACTAGAAAACCTCTAACACAAACTTTATTTTTATGGACACATATAAGAGAGGATATGTGTATCTCCAATGATGTTCCAAGAATATATCTTGGATTCATATCTTAAGAATATTACAAAGTATATTTCCAAGAATATATTTTGGATTCATATTTTAAGAATATTACAAAGTATATTTAATCATGATCATTTTGTGGATATACATATAAGAGAGAATTTGTTCAATGTATCAACATAATGGCATTTTAGATTTATATCTAGAGCATAGCTTAAAGTATGATCAAGTGTGAAACTTAATGTCTTTTAACCTCTAATTACCACATTTTATATATTAATTGTAGATCTCATTTGGAAAGAAAAGGTTGTAGCATACTTTGACACATTTTTCAAATGGTTATAATTCTAGTAATCACAAAGAAGAAATTAAGAGTGTGATAGATAAGGATGTTTAAAAAAATAAAATAAGTGAATGATATTTAAACTTAACAAGTGTTGCATGGCAGCGTAGTCCATGCCAGGTTGAATTGGGAATAAATGCACAGGGATGAGAAAAAGTAGCGGAGGAAGATGGAAACTACGATGGAGATGTGGCAAGTAGCATGAAGCACAAGTGGTATCCATGCAGTAAATGACATGTGACCTCTAGAGTCTCATTTATTTTTTAAAAGTATATAATCTATTTTGCTATGTTCAAATTTTTTATCTATTTTGTCTCTATATGTGGCAGGACAAAAAAAGTTATATTCAAATTAAATAAACACAATTTCTTGACATTCAACATAGTGGAAGATAAAAATTTATGAGGACATACATATAAAAGGAGATAAAAAACAATTTAATTTGAAATATATCAAAAAATAATATTGTCTCTTACATATTCTTGGAAATTTAAATGCATTTGTCATATATACTGAGATTGGGGCTCCCGCGGACCATAAACATAGTGGAAGATAAAAATTTATGAGGACATAAATATAAAAGGAGATAACAAACAATTTTATTTGAAATATATCATAAAATAATATTGTTTGTTACATATTCCTGGAAATTTAAATGTGTTTGTCATATAGACTGGGATTGGGGCTCCCGTAGACCATAAGAGAAATATGTACAAGAAATAGGAATTTGAAAAGAAGAAGTGGGTGATGGTAGAGTGTAATACCTGAAAAGACTAAATTGAAAGGTATCAGTCTTTGGCTAGACATTTCTATTTTAAAAAGTGGAATAACTGGGTTGATAAACAAAGTGGGATGTGATCAGTATAGACTTACAATGATGGTACATATCATCCATTTTGATATTTGCTTGTTGATGCCTTTTTATTGTTGTCTTTGACGACTACTGGAATCATGGCAACTGCTTGTTTCCTTTTGTCAATGACTTGCTTCAATTCCCTTTCGAGCCATTATTCAATGTAGCTTCTCATTAGGGCGATGTTGATCTCATTTCAGATTTTGATGTTGATTCCTTGAAGTCGATAGAAAGATTACACAGAGCCTGATCAATTTCCTCATTTTGTACCGAATAGTCGACTAGCCAGTTGTCAACGTCATCTTCACCATATTCAAGGATGTTGTAAAACTTTTCCAAAGACAACGCCTTAAAAATATCAACCTGTTTATCGAAGGCTTTCTTATTTAAGGGAAATGAGTTGACAATTAAGTTGGGGTCTTAGAAGTCATTGGTCCTTCCGACTAAGTCTATTCTGGTCATCTTTCTGAATAATTTTCTTTCTTTGATATGGCTTGTTCACATGACTAGACAATGAGATGTAGGTTCTTCACTTTTTATTTCCACCATGCATTTAATTAAGTGATCCAGTTTTTGGATGGGAGATCTTGTTGTCTTCTTCTTGTTTCCGACATGTTGTTGACAATGTTGCCAAAAGGAAGGACCGTGTCTAAATAGAAATGTTCTTCATCTTTTAAATCCGCCTGCAAATGTTTGAGCAAATTATGTGCCCTCGTTCCAAGGGAAGTGATTGTTTGTGATGTTTCCCACACCTCAATAATCAGTTCCATTATTTTCTTGATATTATTCTCCACATATCCTCTACACGATGCGAGGAGCCTGGAGGATCCTTTTAACTTGGCTATAGGGGTGGCAGGCATGGTTATTGCTAAAGGACTGGAAATAAATGACATATGAATCAAAGCTTCTTCCAATTCCTTGACCCGGTCCTTCACTCTGGCATTCTTGGCCTCAATTCCTCCAATGGAATCATCAATAGCATCTGCGGTCTCTATGTGAAGTTGACAGATTTGGGATGGCCACATGTTCACAAGGTTAACCTCTGAACGATGTTTTCCTTTCTTAATTTTTACATCTTTTTTTTCAATAATTAACTTTTTGGATTGACTGTCAAAAACATTGATCTGGAACACAAAGGATTCTTTTTAGTTAAAATTTTCAGTATCATCTATCTCCATTGGATGATTATGCTGGATCATGTCTCTGGGCTGATGAAGGCTGTGGAATACGCTATCCAGTTCAGGCTCAAGATCCATGTTCTCACTCTCAATTTTGGGCTCTTTCGCTTGTCCCACAATTTTTTTTCTCTTCTTGTCCACGGGAAGCTTGTGAGAACTATCAATTTTAGGGTGAGGATGGTCGTTATATCCTCCTCTATTTGAAGAATTTTTAGTTTCTTTGTTGTTGTGGTGGGTCGTTGGAGCGATGCTCTGAGATGTCGTACTTTTGGGAGTGTTATCCGTCGATTGAACACTCTTTTCACCGGGGCCTTTTCCCCGTTGCTTGTACAATTCAGTGGTGCTTTGCAATGTGTCTAGGTCCTCGGAATCAGAAATAGGAGTGTTGTCTTCAGTGTCTCTATTTTTTGTCAGGTGTTTTTTGAAAAAAGAATTGTCGAAGCCAAGTGTTTGTAAATGCTACAAATTTTTTTTATTAGGGTCGAACCCTCTTAGGATTTCAGCATATCTTAGGTTCAAGTTGCTAAAATGGGTTGCGGATTTGTCAATTTTGTTGAAGTTCCTCTACATGAAGTCCCTGACTTTCCAAGGCAGAGGAATGAACTGTTTTTTTCTCTTCTCTTGGAATAGATGCAACCAATAGTTGTATTGCCTTGTTATTTCTGTAACAAACATTATGTCTATAATGTGACATGGAAGGAGAGTAGGTTTTTCCCTAGAGCCAAAAATCCTTATCACAGTGTAATTATCCATATGTTAAAGTGTCCCCTTCCTGTCCAAAAACCTGGTTGCCTGGTCATATATGTGGGGAGCATCTTCTCCTAACAACAAAACTTTGAAAACAAGCACAAAGTCATTAAAAACCTCATAAAAGCAGTGGGAGGCCTTATGCTTCCATAAGGCCTGGTACCGAAACATTACTGGGTCCAATTCCCAGTTTACCTTCTTCGACAGAGACAGTTTTGAAAACCGACAGCAATGCGCAATCGCAAAAACCAAGTAGGATGACAAATACAATTTCTTATCATTTTTTAAGCTTGACAGTTGGGAACAAATTTCATGGGAAATTAGCTTGCCCCAATAAAAAATGGCTTGTTCCTTGACTTTGAAATACAAAATATAAAGAGCCATGTGGGAAATAGTTGTTGTGGACTCGTGTCTCCTTATTCTTGTAAAGAACCAGGCAATTTCCCAGAATGGATTTCTAAATTAACTAATCTGCAAGCATGTGATATCTTCAGGAACTGCAGTCGGGTCTTCTAGGAACTCGGGAAAGAGGTCCAACCCATTATTATTCTTTCTTAGGAACTTCTTGGAATCTTCTCCTTTGAATTTCAATGTTGGCTTTGACAACCTTAACATCTGGCGGAAGACCTGAGGTGACAAAGAAACAAAAGAGTGGTCCCGCAGTGGAATAATTCTTTGGCCTAAAATATATTTATCTGCGCACCAAGAGACCAGCTCCTTACAGTCAAAAACTTCAGGGACACAGCCTGCACAAGAAATCCTAGAGGTCCAAATTACTTCGTTCTGGACGACAAGAGAGGAGTAATAAGAATATTCCCTGGACCACTAGAATTTTTGGTCCCCACGCCCGAAGCTTTTCACTATATCTCCACAGAATTGTTGTCGAGATGATGCCATAGGTGTATGAGAATGTTTGTTTCTCCAGATGATGGTTGAAATGAACAGTTGGAGGCGATAATATAACCCTCTGCAAATGTTGGTTAAATTATTATGAATGGGAAAGCTCCTTGAGACTTTCACTTATTAATGAAAATCTCTATGGGTGTTGCATGATGGGATGTTAGCAGTAAAGCTTACTGAGAAGGTGGCGGGTATGATGAAGAGAAATTAAGGATCGAAGGTTTCGTGAACGTTCCAACCCGATGACGTGCGAACGACATTCCATGATTTTGAAATCAACACTCGGAAGGGATAATATAACCCTCTGCAAATCTTGGTTTAATGCGTATTAATAGGAGATATCCTCAATCCTTTCACTCATCAATGACAATATATACAGTTCCTACACGATGAGTTGTAAGAATTAAAGCTCACTAATTGCATATTTAGAAAATGATATATATATAAACATTTTTTTATTATAGACAAGTGTGAAGGCGATGGAGAAGGGGAAGAGAAAGCAAGGAATGGAAAGGTGTGAAAAGCGGTCGGACGAGATTCAAAATAGGGTTATGAGGGATACTTGGGAGAGGTGAGTGTCTGATAGTCAAATTTTATGTCTCAGAATTTTTGACTGCAAAATGTGTAAAACGAAAGAGAGCATGATGGGGAAGTTCAGCGGTCGGTTTGTATATTTGCAGAATTCTGGGAAAGTGGCTAAGTATGAAATAAAGAAACGGTTGGTCAGACTTGTTTTAGGAATTAAGGATTGAAGATTTCGTGAATAGGCCAACCTAACGATGCACAAATGGAAATTTTGAGCTCGCTTGTTCAGGAAGCCGCAATAAAAAAAGTGGGTAAGTATGGAATAGAAAAACGGTCGTCAGACTCGTTTTTGCTAATATATTGAAATTTGTAATAGATATCCCATTACCTAGAAAGATCTTTTCTGCATCTATATCTCAAAATTTTGGGTGTTGTTTGTAGGTCGTAGAGCAATGCAAGGACAATCTTGAACCTGCCTGCTTGGTAGGGCACAAGGAAAAAAAATGGTAAGTATTTTATGCACGATATTTTATGCATGTTTCTGTACAAGTTGTGTAGGAAAAGTTATTATGACGGTCTCCTTGAGGCATGGTGAGTTGTTCGCATTAAACCTCATTTATTGCATACTTGGAAAGAAGTGCAAAGGGTGTGGGCACAGGAAACAACAATTAGGAATTGGATATTTCTTGAACCCGCCAACTCGATGATCCGCAAAATAAATTTGAAGAAATGGTGAAGTATGGAAAGCGAACGAACGAGCTTCAAAATGGGGTGACAATAGTTCCATAGGAGTTGTGAGGACCTGACGGTCAAATTGTATGTCTCGAAAGTTTTCAGTGAAAAATGTGTACCACAAAAGAGGGGATGATAGATAGACTGTGTAATACGAAAGATGGTATGATGTGAGAGTCTAGTTGTAAATTTGTATATCATGGAAGTGAGGGTGCTATTTGTGGGTCACAGAACAATAGAAGTGTAATCTAGAGCCCGCCTACCCAGGAATCCATAGTCAGAGAAGTGGCTTGGTATGGAATGGGGAAGGAGTCAATCGGAGTCATGATATAAAATCATGAGTGAAAATGTGAACCCGCAAGTCTGCCAACCCGCACAACTAACATTTTTAGAAAAACAACTAAGTAACGAGAAAGATAAAGTATAGGGAAAAGAGAAACGGGGATTTGGTTAAGTATAGAAGGCAAAAAAGAAGGGTTAATATATTCACATCTATAATAGATATCCCATTTCCTGGAAAAATATTTTCTACCTATTTCTGGAGAAGTTATATACTTATTGCATATACTTGGAAAGAAGTGCGAAGCTGGAGGGCACAAAAAACAATGACTAGGAATTGGAAATTCCTGAACCTGCCAACCCGACGATCCGCGAAAGAGATTTCAAGAAATCACCATGAAAAGCGGTTAGACGGGCTTCAAAATAAGTTGACAAGGGTTCTTGAGGAGATGTGAGGCCCCGACGGTCAAATTGTATTGATCAAAACTTTTGAGTGCAAACTGTGTAACACAGAAGAGGCGTTGATGTAGGAGTCTGAAAGTCAATTTGTATATTGCAAAAGTTGAGGGGTTGTTTGCAGGTCAAGGAACACTGGAAGTGCACCCCGCTTGTCCGAGAATCCGCAAGCAAAAAGGTCGAGTAAGTATGGAATTGGAGGTGCGGAAGAGATTACAAGAAATGGAGAAATATGGAAAGCGGACACAGGGGATTCAAAATGGGGTGAAAATAGTTCCCCAAGAGACGTAAGGACTTGAAGGTCAAATTGCATGTCTCAAAACTTTTGTGTGCAAACTATGTATCGTGGAAGAGGGTATAATGTGGGAGTGCAGCAGTAAATTTGTATATTGCAGAATTTCGGGTTCTGTTTGTAGGTCATGGAACAGTGGAAGTGAAATATAGATCCTGCCTGCCCAGGAATTCATGATTTGAAAAGTGGCTAGGCATCGAATTCTTAGCGGCCGGTCGAAGTCGCGATATAAAAGCATGAGCGCAAATGTCAACCTGTGAGTCTGCCAATGTGCGCATTGAGACATTTTCGAAAAAAAAGACTAAGCAACGAGAAAGAGAGAGTAGAGGGGAAAAAGAAACAGGGATTTCATTAAGTATAGAAGAGGGAAAAGAAGGTCCAATATATTCAAATCTACAATAGATATTCCATTTCCTGGAAAGATATTTTATGTATGTTTCTAGAGATTTTGTATACATATTTCATATACTTGGAAAGAAGTATGAAGGAAGTGGGCACAGGAAACAACAACTAGTAATTGGAAATTTCTTGAACTCGTGAACTCGACGATCCATGATAGAGATGTCAAGAAATGGTCAAGTGTGGAAAGCGGTCAGATGGGCTTCAAAATAGGGTGACAAGGGTTCCAGAGGAGACGTAAGGCCCCGAATGAAAATTGTATATATCAGAACGTTTCAGTGAAAAAAGTGTAACATGTTAGAGGGGATGATGTGGGAGTCCAGAAGTAAATCTGCATATCATAGAAGTCAGAGTGTTGTTTTGCAGGTCACTGAACAATGGAAAGTGAAATTTAGACAAAGGGGAAGCGCTTGGTCAAAATCATCATATAAAAACATGGATGGAAATGTGAACGCGTGAATCCGCCAATCCTTGCAGCAAGACATTTTCGTAAAAAATGACTAAGTAACCAGAAAGAGAAGTTATAAGGGATAAAAGAGTGGGAAAATAGAAAGGCGGAGGGCAATTTTCGTAAGCGGGAATTGGTTTCAGCCAAGCCCCATTGTTGCAAAACCATCATTTTCTAGTAATTGTCATCACATGCTTTGTTGAAGATTTGATTTATTGCAACTTGTGGGAGTAATTGTGTTATTGATACATTCTTCCATGACTTTAACATATTAACTTAAGTATTAAACTTCTTGCATGATGGGTTGTTAGCATTAAAGATTAATAATTGCATGTCTAGAAACAAGAATGAAGATCTTGCTGCAACATTGTGATTTGGTCTTGCTATGTTCTATTTGCATTACAAATAGAATTGAACATTGGTTTGAAACTGTCTAAAATTCATTTTTGTTTCCATAAAATCATGATGGATTGACACAATGCATTTTCATATAATTTTTAAATTCTCCATTTTAGAACAAATTACTTAAGCAAATACAATATCGAAGAACTACGAGACTATTGAATCATGCCAATGAGAAGATGTGTTAAATTCAGAAAAGAAGCAACAACCAAGACTCCAAGGCAAATTTTTTAACAGTAAATCCATTAAAAAAATAAAATAATATTTGGCACTATATATCTATCCATAGAAATTGGATCGAGTTCTTTGGGCCAAAACATTGAACATATTTTCCATAAACACAGGCACAAGATCTACAACATGCAGGAGCCATCGGGATGCTCTTCAATATTCATACAAAACTGATTACCATGCCTTTTTTTAGCAAATCCTTGCAGTCTTCTCCTCGGTGGGTCAATGTTCAATGCTCCAATCTCAATATCTTGCGGAAGACCTGAGGTGACAAATAAACATGAGAGTGGTTCCGCAGTGGAATAAATCCTTGGCTTGAAGTAGATGAACAACAGTCCTGTGGTAAAATTGATAGTTCTCACAAGCTTCTCGTGAGGAAGAAGACGAAAAACATTGCTGGGAAAACAAAATAGCCTGAAACAGAAAGTTAGGACACACCAAGAAACCACCTCCTCACAGTAAAAAACTTTAGGGACACAGGTTGCACAAGAAATTTCAGAGGCCGAAATTAGTCCATTCTGAGCGGAAGGAGATGAGTAGTAGGAATATGCCTTGCGCCTGTGGGATTTCTAGTCCTCATCCCCTAAGATGTTAATTGTATATCTAGAGAGCATGACAATGGTCCAACAATTGAATAATTTTTTGTCTTGAAATATATCTCTGGGAGCATAAATAGATCATTTCTTTACAGTGAAATAATTCTTCCCTGAACGAACTAATTAGGACCTCTGGATTTCCTACTTTCGAGCATCAAAGCGGCTATTGTGTTCAATGTTAGTTTATTTTCTGAAACCCCTTTTTTTGGTGTTGCCAGGACCGCCATCAACGATCCGGGAAGTGTCGTCCATTATGGTTGATTTCAATTTGGGCATAGGAGTGGGAACAATCTCTACATTGCCATCATCCATTGTCATATCACCGTCCATCAGATCATCTTATTCCGGCTCGAAATCCATCGCATCAACCTCTGCGCCAACCATCAATGCAGGCGGGCAAGTTGTCTGAGCATGCAGGGTTGCCTTGGAATTCTTTGGCTTGAAATATATCTCTCGGTGCACCAAGGGACCATCTCCTTTTTTTCTTCTGGGCGGAGGGAGATGAATAGTAAGAATATGCCCTGGAATACTGGAACCTCTGGCCATCATGCCCGAAGGTGTTTACTGTATATGGACAAAATTGTTGTGGAACTGCTGCCATAAGTTAACGAGAATTTCCGTTTGCTCCAAATGATGTTTGAAATGAAAATTGGGGAGGGATAATATAACCCTCCACAAATCTTGGTTTAATGTGTATCAATGGAAGATCTCCTCGAGCCTTTCGCTGATCAATGACAAACTGCAGGGTTCGTGTGTAATGATTTGTTACCATTAAAGCTTAATAATTGCATATTTAGAAAAAAGTGCGAAGGTGGCGGTGACGGCGAAGAGCGATTAAGAATTAAAGATTTCATAAAGGTGCCAACCGACCGATGCCTGAAAGAGATTGCATCATGTTTGAAATGAATACTTGGAAAGGATAGCACTCTTCTCCACAAATCTTGGTTTAATTCGTATTAATGACAAATATTCTCCGTCCTTCCGGACATTAATGACAATCTTAATGGTTGTTGCATGATGAGCTACTATCATTAAAGCTTAATAATTTCATATCTAGAAAGAAGTACAAAGGTGGTGGGGATGGTGAAGAGCGACTAAGATTTGTACATTTCCTCCACTCGCCAACCTGCAAAACAGATTCCAAGAAATGGTCAAGTATGGAAAGAGGTCAGGCGGGCTTCAAAAATAGGGTGACAAGATATACTTAGGAGACGTGAGGGGTTGATGGTCAAATTGTATGTCACAATGATAGATTTTGTCCGTCAATTTGTATATCGCAGAATTTTGGGTCTTGTTTGTATGTAGCGGAACAATGGAAGTGCAATGTTGAGCAAGCCTAGCCAGGAACCGACGATGGTAATAGTGGCCAAGTATGCAATGGACAAGCGGTTGGTTAGACTCGTGATATAAAAGCATTAGACATACTCAGAACAGAGAATATTGATGGGCTTGAAAATAGGGCCACAAGCTCTACTCAGAAGACGTGAGGGCCCGATGGTCAAATTGCATCTACCCCAACTGATGAATGAAAAATGCGTAACACGAAATAGGAGACAATTACGGATTTTGAGGGTCAATTTGTATATTGTGAAACTTCGGGTGTTGTATATAAAAGAACAAGACATTCGGAAAAAGGACACATTCGAAAAAAGGACCAAGTAAATAGAAAGTGAAAGCAAACGAGATGAAGGGAAATTTTTTTTCTAATTTTTAGATCGCGAAAGTTTGGGTGTTGTTTGCAGGCGACGAAACAATGGAAACACAATGTTGAACCCGCCTATCCAGGAACCCGCGATCCAAAAAGTTTGTTCAATATGAAATGGGGAAGTCGTCGGTTGGGCTGGTGATATAAAAGTAACAGTGGATATATGAAGATGTGAATCCGCCAAATCCCGCACCTAGACATTTTTTGAATAACGAGTAAGTAACTAGAAAGGGAAAGCAGAG
This sequence comes from Picea engelmannii, assembly GCA_009831015.1. Taxonomy (NCBI): domain Eukaryota; kingdom Viridiplantae; phylum Streptophyta; class Pinopsida; order Pinales; family Pinaceae; genus Picea; species Picea engelmannii. The sequence continues at coordinate 17,619 of WSFP011391315.1, read as the reverse complement.
GGAAAAAAGAAAGGGGATGGCAATTTTCAGAAGTGGGAATTGGTGTAAGAAAGCCCCATTGATGGTATTAACAGTAAATATGAAGTGCATTAAACATGTGGAATTTGTTTGCTAATTTGTAGATCATGGAAGTCCAGGTGTTGTTTGCAGGCGGTGAAACAATGGAAACGCAATTTTGAACCCGCCTATCCGGGAACCCCCCTATCTAGGAACTCATGATCCAAAAAGTTTGTTCAATATGAAACGGGGAAGCATTCAGTTGGGCTGGTGATATAAAAGTAACAGTGGAAATCTGAAGACGTGAATCCACCAACTCCCGCACCTAGACATTTTCTGAAAAACGAGTAAGTAACCAGAAAGGGAAAGCAAAGGGAAAAAAGAAAGGGGATGGCAATTTTCAAAAGCGGGAATTGGTGTAAGAAAGCACCATTGATGGTTTTAACAGTAACTATGAAGTGCATTAAACATGTGAACACGTTTTTCAATCAAGGAATATATACAACGAGCCATGCTTATACTTTCCAGGATCTGTTTGTATAAGAGAAGCATCAAAAAGCTATAAGAAAATCAATTTTGGGATGTTTAATTAAAGTTAATGTACTGTCAGCTTCACCACAAGTATAACAACGATGAATTTTAATTTTAATGTCCTCTTGTTGATATGATAGTTCCATTGGACTTTGCATAGTATATATTCCTTTATTTCAAGTTATTCCAGGAGATTAATTTTGCTAAGTTCATCGATCAAGGAAAAGTGCTAAAACAAGCCACATACGACATTTGTGTCACAGAGCTTATATTAAAAGGCAAAACATGTCCTCTATAATCTTTAAGATCATAGAAAAACTGCGAAGATCTTGAATGCATTATTAATTTTCCAGAACAAAGCATACAAACAAGAACCAAGTAAACACCAAATGTATTGAAAGTTGAGACACAAGGCAACGCACAAACACAGATGGTGTCAAACAAGATCCCACAAGGTTCCATAGAGAAATACGCATCAACCTTTGCATCAAACAATTTGATATATAAAAAAAACACATCGTGGCATTGGTTTTCTCTTACATCTGGTATATGTTCCCACGAGAAAATAACCGGGGCCATGGGATATGAACAAAAGTCTTCCAAACACAAGACAACACAAAACTAGTGGAGCTTCGCCACTGTACGCTAGCTATAACCAGACCTCAAAATGGGGAACAAGAAATTTGTCGATTACTATTTTATCATTAAGCAAGATCACTATGGACATTTTCTTCTGATAGTGCCATGGTCTATCACTACCATTTTTAACAATGATAAATTTCCAATATTATTGGAAATGCCTGATGGTTTTGCCCAGAGGAGCAAGCTATTTCGACAGTTCAAAGGATGGGCCTGAGTTATTTACAATTGGATACTTTTTATGGGGTTTCCGCTCATTCTTCCCATTTCTGTACTGAACAATCTTATGCATGTGTACATCACCAACAATTGCACCTACCTGTGTGCATTCCAATCCCCGAACTCCCCAATCTCTATAGCGAGTTCTGAAAATCTCAAGCTCATGTTTTAATCCATGCTGAATCCTATTTTTTTTCAATTAGGGCATCGAGAAAATGCAGATACCATACCATAAATGTATAGTTGGAGACAAACTTTTTTGTTATTCGGGTACCCAAAAAAAATGCAGAAATCCTGCCATGGCTATATAGTTGGAAAACAATTGTCCAAATTGGGCACCCAAAAATGTGTAGACTCCTCCAAAAAAGCCACAACCAACCACCATTCTTTTTTTAATTTTCACACCGCAACAAATATGCAAAATTCTTACTAGGAGATGCAAAAAAACAGTAAAATAACAACATTGATTGCATTTGTAGTTAGATTCTCCTTGTTGTTTCAAGTGCACAAGAAGAGACAAAATCTCTGGAAAGAGAATTTTATAGCTATAGATGCAAACTTCGAAGAACTCGAGTCCGACAAACATTCATTTGGGTGTTGAAGAAAAATGACAGACACACATGAGATATTTTAGTTTCCTTCCAAAGGTTGATATGATTTTTTTTTTTTTTCAACAGATATGCAATATTGCATTTTCCTCATTTAAGGCAAATTTTCTATGTATCCGAAATTCACTCAGCATGTAGACAATGTTTTCCATTTTCTGTAGGTATGCTTCATATGACAATTTTGCTAACCCAGGAAGCACATATTGTAACAAACATTGTCTAATTGTGCAATGTATGGTTGTGTTGCCCATGGTTCAGATGGAAGCATTGAGGCAATGTCTATATATGTAAGGACATTTTTTACTGCATCACAAACAATCAATTGTATCATCACTTATGAAAGTAGAAGAAGAAACATGAGAGTTGCATTTGGCACATACAGGCTCAAAGGGGGTAGAGTACACATTTGCTGCAACCAAAACACTTTCAACCTAGAAACCTGAGCATAGTAGTTAATATATTGAACAATATAATATACAATTGCACACACAAAAAAAAAATCTGCAGAAATTTGGTGAAGGAAATTTGTATGAGCAAAGTGAGGATGAATCTCTAGATGTATACACACAACAGTTGTAGAGCTAGTTAGTTTCTTGATATCCTGTACTATGTCTGCTCACAATTCTATTACAAATGTTGCTTGGGTTGTGCGAAAGATCCTTTCTTTAACATCTCTTTTCTTTGTTATATTTTTGTAGAGCATAAGTGGAAATTGCCCTTTATGCAATTGTTGTTCCATTGACGAAAACAAATTTGAATAGGTGTCAAACAATTGCAGCTGCAACATGGAATAGTGCAATATTTGTGTAACTTAATCGAGATACATCAACATGGGAAAGTAAAGGACAAAACTGGATATGGAGAATGGTACCATTGCCTTGTCGTTGTTTGACTCTCCATCTTTTATATGGAGAATGTGTTGCGAGCCAAGTTTTCTCATGAGTGTGACAGATGCACCAATGGTTCAGATTGGGTAAATGTCATTGCTCTGTGCAAATTGGTTGATAGTTGTGTTCGAGACAAAACGATATTCTGAAAAAAATAGCGGGATATTTTTCCACAATACTTGTTTCGTTGAGCGATACAATTTGATCACAATCACCACGGTCATATACTGTTTTGGGAAATATATTAAAATTTGTAATGGATATCCCATTACCTGGAAATATCTTTTCTACATGTTTCTGGACAAGTTGTGTGGGAATAGTCAATTTGACTGTCATCAAGGCCTCCTTGTCTATCATGGAAGTACGCATAAGGAATCTAGTTTTGTTTTCCTTGTCCAAGTAGGTGCTATAGACGACCATTATGTCTCCGATGAACAGTTGTCCAGTTCAGTGACTATTCAAGCCCTCTATTGATAGTATTTTAGGTGTTACAACTTTAGACCTGGTGACATTTTTTGAACAGGAAAAGTAATGTGAATGGTAGTGTGAATTATTTTTTTTGTTTCCTTTTTTCCTAGCATAAATGTACAAGTAGACGCACAACTTGGATGAACTATGGAACCAGAGTTTTGCAACCAGACCTCTTAGTCTACGGAACCTACGTTATGTTCAGCGTCTCGCTTGCACTTGTTGATGCTTCTTATGAACTGCAAAGTATGTGTTGCAGATGACATCAACATATTCGTCATGTCATAGATGAATAAATAGATGAGGATATTTTTTTGGTAAACATATGAGGAATAGAATATATGCATCTTTACCTTTGGCCTTGTCAGTCTACTGATGTTTGGGATGATTGAATGCTCATAGCCATGTCACTAGTCCGACTTTTTCTGATACAAGCATGTGTAGATGAACATCAGAAGGACTAAACAAGCATAAGCATTGTATATTGTCCATAATTGTTCTTAATGTCACATACAGGGTCGAAGGAGATGGAATACGAAATAAGGTGTCAAGGGATACTCAGGAAACATGAAGAGCCAAGAGTCAAATTGTATGCCTTGAATTTTTTGACTGAAAAAATGTGTAACAGTAAGTAGGGTGTGATGGCGAGGTACGACGACCAATATGTATATCGTGTAACCTATGAAGTCAGAGGTCCAATCTTGAACCTGCCAGCCCGGGAAACCACCATCGACAAAGTGGGTAAGTATGGAATAAGGTAGAAGAATGACCATAAATGTGAACCTGTGAGTCCACCAACCTATGCACCAAGGCATTTTCGGAAAGACGACTAAGCAAAACAAGAGGGGGAAAAAAAAGGATAACAGAAAATGGAAAAAATAGAAATGGGGAGGGCACAAAGGCCCATTGTTGCCAAATCATCGTTTTCTAGTCCAATATTATATGCCCCCACTCATTTTGTATGTTTAATTTACTATCACAGTTGGTATTCCTTTTCGAAGATTGTACCACAGACCCCTCTGCTGTCGCATATAAAAATTCATCTTCTTGTCCAACCAATCTATTTCTTTCAAGTAGCAACGCCGAACATACAGTGGACATGAAGGCAAGTTAGTATGCAGAAAAACATGTAAAAGAAAGAAATACAGTTCTATTTATTTCAATGTAGCAGTAAAGAGAATACAATTCACATGAGAGTAAGTAGAAAGATATGTAGTATATACATACAAAGAAAAAAAGGGTGCAAAGCAGTAGAACAAGTAGAACTAATACATAGACAATAAATGAAATACTAAACACTGGAATATGAAATAAGAGTACAGGTATGTAGCTTTGTAACTCCTCTGCTACATTCGCGCCAAAGATTCCATCGTCCTCTTCAACCACTCAATTTTCTTAAATGTAGCAATGCAAGAAAATACAATGGACATGAAGGAAGTTAGTATGCAGGAAGACATGTAAAGAAAAAATAAGCAGAGTTCAAATTTTTTCAATGTAGCGGTACATGAAATACAAAGGACATGACGATCAGTTATTATGTAGGAAGGTACGCAATATCTACATACAATAAACTAGGTGAACAGATATACAGATAATAAATGAAAATCAAAACAACGGAATATGAAATAACAATACAAGCATGTACCTTTCTATCTCCTCATCCACCATTGCAGTTAAGAATCCTTCGTTTTCTCCAGCTATTATGTTTGTTTGAATGTAGGAACGCACAAAATACAATGAACATGAGTGGAAGCTGGTATGCAACAGAGAACAAGTAATATGTACATACAATAAATGAAAATCAACGAATAAAATAAAATATAGTTATAAACATGAACCTTTTCTTTTCTCCATCCATGGTTGTAAATATATAAAGTTTTTTCCTGCCCAAAATATATTACAAGACACAAAATATTAAGAAGTTGCATGGCCATAGATAAATGATTTTGGTTTTTTGTGGCAAAGTATCAAGATATGCTTCCATACATGGATATATAGTTATGCAGTATCTTTGGTGTACATATCATATCTCAAGTACAAGACAAATTGTATCGTCGTCACACCAGTCTGTGTAGAAGAGAAAGAGGTTGTATTGTGATATGGGCACATTTCACCATATATGGTTAATAAGTGTGTTTCACACATGTTTTATCTTAACGAAAAGACAATGGATATCGTAATTGCACATGTAGTTGTCCAATTATTTCTTATGCCACTATTTTTTATCATGTCAACATTGAAGTATCAACAAAATTTTATAGTAGAACTTTGCCAAACATGGCAAACAACTGAACCACAGTTCCACTCGCGGGTGCAAGAACTGAACACTACAAAGCGCCCAAAAAAAAAAAATAGCTCCAACTGTGGGTGCAAGACCTCAACCCTACAAAGCCGAAGTAAACAAAAGAAAACAACAAGCAACAAACCAGCTAGAAAACACGAACATACCCAACTACAGCCCCAGGGCCCCAAACTCGTAAACTTGAGCCGAACAACAACAAGCAGCAACCGACGAACCAACGAACCAACGAACAAGCAACAACCACTTAACCAACAAACAACATATGTATCTCCAACAATTACCAAACTGCAGCTGAAGAATAGAAGGAACCGAAAACATATGACGAGCATGCTAGTAGAAATAAACAAACATTCTTACTTGCAAACTGCAAACATTGAGCAACAAAGAAGGGATAGAAAATTAAATTATGGCATCGAAACTTACTCAGAAACGATGAACGATAGAAGTGCAGGTTGAATTGTGGGTGCAACACCTGGACCCCGCAAAGTAAAAAAAAAATAGATCCAACTGCGAATGTAGGACCCCAACCCTGCAATGTTGAAGTAAACAAAAGCAAGCAACAAGCACCAATAGGTCCAACCACAAGTGCAGGTCCCCAACCTTGCAAAGTTGAACCAAACAACAACAAGCAACAACTGACGAACCAACGAAGAAGAAGCACCCACCGAACCAGTAAACAATGTATGTAGCTTCAACAATGACCAAATTGTATTCCAAGCCTAGAAGAAGTATGAAACATACAATGCCTATTTAACTGGCAATGGACAACAATATTGTCCAAATTCACTGCAACATTGTATGGAAAATTTCGAGGAAAAATGTACTCCGAGAAACCTATTTAGGTAAACATTTAAGCATGTCACGATGTCTAAGGTCCTCGCGGTATGCAAATAGTTAAGCTATCATGCATGTTTCAGGACCTCGCGCTATGTAAACATTTAAGTTGTCATGCCTATTCAAGCACCTCCAAAAAAAGTCAATGATCTAAACCTTCGATATGCAAACATTTCAATACAAATACAAAGGAATAATAATAATAATAATAATAGTAAAATGGCATATTAATATGCGATCACTATAGTCCCTCTACGCCTTGCCAGGGCCCAATAATAAAAAAACAACGTCCATGCTCAGAACTTTTGGTTTGTAAACTTTTCAGTAAAAATGTAATAAAAATTAAAAAGGAGCGTCTAAGGTGAAAACTTTGGATATCTAGACATTTACAACATTGAGAACAATGAGGCTGGCAATAAGACCTCGAATATATTCTCCAATGAGACGATGACATAAAAGTTTTTTTTTTATTATATAAAAAATAATGTTTTTACTTCTATAGTACGAACAATACAAATGATGCGGAAATTTATAGTCAAAGGATATATTAATATGAAATCAAAGAATTATTGATCACTATAGTCGCTCTACGCTTTCGATAGGGACTAATAAGAATATACATGTTAGACCATTTCACTTAGTTTAATAGATTTTTTATTTCAAATACTTCTTCATATACTTGTGCTTGGAAAAATAAAACTAGTGTGAAAGGAGAACATATAAAGTATGAACAATAAATGGTGTAATTGTGGATGGACAATGCTTATAACACATAAATTCAAGTTGGGATTAGACAAGACAAATTATCCAACATTCTATTAAATGACACTTAAAATCTCATATAAATCATAACACATGAATTCAAGTTAGAATTAGACAAGTATCTAACATTCCATTAAATGACACTTAAAATCTCATATAGACCAATATGGTCATGTAATGAATATAATGATGTATCATGTAATGAATATAATGATGGGAAAGATTACATACAAGTATGAATAGATCAGAACCAACTATAATTGATACCATTTTAGTCTTAACATACCTAATAAAAGTAGTGACTCTTGATCCTTAACTTTGATTAGGGTTCACATCCATCCTCATTTAGTAATAAAGGTATGGTCATTAAGCATACAACATTTGAAAGTTATCAAGTTGATAGATAAATTGGAGCAATTATTTTGAAATTTTATAAAAATAATTATCTAATTATTTTGCTAAATGGTTTTTTCCCTAAAACCAAATTAAGAAAATAACAAAATCAATATTTTTTATTGTTTAAAATTCAGTTATCAATGCAAAAATAGATAGATTTAACATGTGATGACAAAGTAAAATTACTCCCCCAACCAGTACATACAATAATTGGTTTATCAAAATAGAAACATCAGCTTTAGGAAAGGAAAGTTTTACACAACACCGGAAGAGGTATGTATTCTTCCAACTCGCTGCATCAATGATACAGATGGGCAACCACACTCCTCTCCCCGTGTCACGTGGAGAAATTAAGATCAAGTGCCGTATAATGAATTGACAGACGACCTTGCAAGTTGCTACTGACTGAATCTGCATGTGGAGTACCGTTGTTCTGGTTGAATGGAAAGGCCTACCTCACCTACGCAGCCATCTAATTCTTGGCACAGTGGGTTCCGTATGCATTCCGCTTTAATAATTGTTGTTGACTTTGTAATAGTTCTCGTTTTTCTCCTTTCCTCAGTATCATGGCGATCAATATGTTATGTCAGCTTATATATCAAAACAATCCGACGATATATATACCAGCTGTTATAGTTTTAAAGATTGTGCAGCAAGCTGCATATTGATCGTCTCAATTTTATGGTTTTTGAGTTTTTTGGGTCCGAATATGAAACGAGCGGACAGCTGAGGAGAAAGTTGAAGTAGTGCTCGTTAATAATTTAAACGTGGCAATTATATAGTGTTAGAGTAATTTCTTAATATGATTAGGTAAATGTTAAAAACTAAACAGGTTAACGGATGCATTCAGAAATACAAGGAAGTTATGAAGAGTAAATCACATTTATTGATTTGGGAAGATGACTAAGAATATACCAGCATCTTCAATTGTTAACCATCAGATTAGAATTTTAGATTAAAAAGTCATTAATCGTGCCCATTACCAATAGGTATACGCCTTTCGACATAAATATCCACAGTATCATTTATTTGTTAATAATAAACGTTTTAAATCCACAACAAAATTCATTTATAAATCCTAATGTGATCCCAAAAGTGAACTATTAACAACGTACATTCCATTTACTAAGACTCCTATCATATAATCTTTTTATGTCCTAAAGATGAATATCTGATAAGTGGACTATTAACAAAGTAAATTCAATTTGCTACGACTCCATTATACTGTTCACTCTTTTACCTTCGTATGTATCCAAGAAAATATGTATGAATAGTACTCGGATATCATGTTCAATGCATAATGCACTGATGTGATGTGGAGAATATTTATCACTTATTATTGTATTCAGATGTCATATGCAGATTTCAGTAAGTAGTCAGCTGATTTATGGAAGCAGTAATGTCGAACGACAGTCTTTATCGTACTCTGTTGTATTGTAGACATTTCTTTGTTTTTAATTGTTTAATGGTGTTGGTTAAATGTTTTATCTTTTGGGTGTTTTGGATGAAATCTGGCGATGTAAATCTAGATAAAATCGCTATTTTCTATTGTTTAAATTGTATTTCTCAATGTATAAATCGATTCAACCTGTTGAAAAAACTTTCAAGTAATTGGATTTTATAAATTTAGCCACTCAAATCTGCAAATTCAACCATTCTTCACCAAATTTGAGCAAAATCAAACGAAAAAAAATTGTCAGAAAACTGCTAAAAGATAAAACGTTTAGATTAATACTTGCTTAATTGCTGACAAAACTCCAGTTTGTGATTTTGGAAAATTTGTTAGTTTTGTCATGTTAATTTCATTTTTATCATACATAAAACCCTCATTTCACTCTTTATTTATGAATTTATGATTTTCTAGTTTTCAAATCCAAAACAAATATAAACATAAATCAGATTTTAATTTCAATCTCCAAACCAACTATATTGTGTATCTCACTCAATATCTCTATATAATTTAGAATCTATGAATTCCATAATCCATAAAATACAAAAAAAAATTAGTTACAAAAATTTGATGAACTAATAAAATGCTTTAACTCATAATATCTCTACAAGATCACACAACAACCAATAAATTTACATTAAATACCATCAACTAATATATAGATATATTATTTTTTAAAATATTTATATTTATCTATTCTAATTTAATTATTAATAATGCACTATAATAAATAAACCAAAATATTATAATTTTCAAATAAAAATTAAAAATTAAAAATAAATAACCTCATACTTATTCAAGTTATGTATGTGGCAGTTTCAAATATATACCTGGCAGTTTCAAAATCTGCTCATGAGGCCTATTTAATTTTTAAAGCCGTCAATTTGATTGTTGAATTAAAACTAGAATTGAAAATTAAATACTAATGACTATCCATCCACTGAAACCTTGTTAAAGAAAACATAAACTCAAATTTTTGTTCTATTCTATTTCAATTTTAAATTAGATTCTACAATTATAAATCAAAGCATAATCTAGCATGTAAATGCATGTGGGGTTAGTGTATGAGTTTGCAAACTCGTTCCTAATTATAAAATCAATGCATATTAACAAAAAACCTTCATATTAATCTGCAAAAGAGAATTAAAACAATTAAACTACAACAACAAATTAAAGAAATGAAAGAACAATTCATGTATAGGAAATAAAGAGACATCTAAGCTATAAAATGCATAAATAACATAGAGAATAGTTACCAAACTGCTGGTGGGCCCCCCAGTAAGTCGTGGTCACCTCTCAAATGCACACCACAAGCTCAGCAAAATGATTTCACCATTAAAACTTGAAAAATGCAGTCTTATACAATTTTGGCAATTGAAAAATGCAAAAACAAAAGAAAACGTTTTTATCTCTATCCTCTACTTTGTCTACTACTCCTTAGCTATTGTATGACCACCACGGTGGTATTTATAAGATTTATAGACCAAGTGATAGACCACAGGAGGTTCGAACTGCTTCTAAAATTGGTAAATTTCATTAATGGTGCCCTAACTGCTGAAACTGAGTGAGCCAATAATCGCCTTCTTTGGACAACTGAAATCGAGTTGTCTTGAGCTTAGTAGCTGGAGGGGGTGATCATGAAGAAAACCCACGTGCCCGATTTGTCCATCACTGGCCGCCAATGCCATAACTGCCAACTCGCCTTATGTTTTTGTGCAATACTGGGTGCCGAAAGGAGTGCTGGAACGAGTGCCAGATCAAGTGTCGGATCAAGTGTCGGAATTGAGAACCACAAACTGCTCTTAATCCGTTCACAATTTTAGGAAACAACTTGCAAAGGACCTAATTGGGCATACTGCGCACAAAACCCATGTGCCGGATTTTTTAGATTCCACTTCATCCTCCCAAAAATTAATGTTCAAGTTTTCTTCCTGTAATAGTGACGGATGAAGTACTGGACGGAGTGCTGGATGGAAAAACGCCTTGTGATTTTTCCCTGTAATACCAAAAAAACACGAATTAACTTTTGGAAATCATAGAACATGATGAATTACACTTGATTTAATCATTAAACATGAATTACATGTACCTTATGTTGATCATACCATTTTATCATCAAATTCTCTAAAAAGATCCTTCAAAAAGATGAAAAACACATATATACATATGGCAAAAGTGTATAATAACCGTCATGAAAATGATCATATCTCGGGCCCAACACAGAGGAACTTTGTGGTGAATTTGGATGAAGACAAAAAACGAAGGGGCAAGTGCAATCTTAAGTTGGTGTTTTTGAGTTGAGCTTATGATGAACGATGGACATAAACGACTATGGACAACGTGAGGAAGTACACTTTCACTGATTGAGTGCAAAGTTGGATTGAATACCCATATTTTTGAATATGTGGAGGCATGTAGTGTGCAAAGACATGATGAGATGGTTGGAGTATGGGTGCAAAAACTCAACATGGGCTCAACACTTAGACACTTTTCAGTCTAGTTGAAGTTTCGATGAAGGTTGCAATCGCAACAAGGCAAAGAGTGATCATCACGACAACGAAGGAAGCTTGGACTACATTGCAGAAAGAGTTGGGGTGAGGAATACTGGATGCACTTTGACTTTGGGAAGTGAGGGCAGTTGTAGGATGTTTCGGATGATTGCAGGTGTGGTGAAAATTTGGGGTTTCCACTGGGGACTTGAACTTGGGGTTTCCGGCTGTAGAAGTGATGGAGACTCGATTTTGGGAAGAGCTGGAGATCAAAGATTTTGAACGTTTCCAAGATGAAAATAAATTGGAGTGGGGGAGGGTGTAATGCCTTTGCACTTGAGTCGAGTGAGTTGAGTGTGTGCACACCTCCTCTGCAGACTTAGACATATGAGTTTTGATGGAGAGCGCTTGATTCAATCTAAGGAATTGATATATGATGGAGTTAGGTTTCCTTGGGTGCGCGTAGTGCCAAGGAATGAATCCACAATCAGTTGCTTGACAGAGACAAAAAAAAAAGGTGGATGCCCCATGGAAGTTTGGGTGCCCAACCGAAGAGACAGGTCATCCAAGTAAGGAAGTGCACCCAAGATGTGTGAAGGACTCTTCTCCAAGTGATTGGGTGAATGGATAGAAGAAGGCATAAGTTGGAAAAGAATAATCAAAAGGTTATGAGTTGACCAGGTTAGAGCACACACTTGGAAGGGGTGCAATCCCTTTAGAAAGTTGGCATGGAAATGAAGAGTGCGACGGTTGGCAAGAGTTGCGTCAATAGGAATGGATGCACCCCTTGACCAATAGAGAAATATTCTATATATTGGCAAGGTGAAACAAACCAAAGACAAGAAATTCGGAGTTGAATACACTTCTTCATAATCGTAGTTGAGGAATCTGAGACAACTACCAAACTACCCAAATCGAGGTCCACAAAACTATTGGCTTTTCATCTTCCAGGGTTAGGGTTTTGGATTTTCTTTATGATAAAAATTCCTTTGGAGCCTCATTGTAAAATCATCTTCTCACAGATGTGAGTATTCGTCACATCTCTTCTCAGAGATAAGCTACCACCATTCTAGCGAGTCTTTCACTCTGTATTTTTACAGTCTTTGTACATTTTGTCTTATTAATAGAAAATTGTGTATTACTGTATATATGTGTTTATGGTTGCATATCTGATACATTTATGTTATATTATTGGATATCCAAGATATCTATGTACATTTCTTTATTATATCTCCGCTCTCATTTTGTGCCAAAAATAATCCGGATCAGTCTTCCTCAAAGGAAGTTGGTGGACGAATTAGATCGTGGTAAGGAAGGAAGGGTCACTGCAATATAAGGAAAATCAACAAGCTTTACGAAGACGAAGGAACATTTTTTGTTTAGTTTGAGACAACGAACGAAGGGTGTGCGAGGTTAGTTCACCTAAGTGAACTACGCGGTTTTCGTTCAAGGTTTTTTGTAACTGAGTGGAAGCTCCTTGTAAACTCTTTCTTTGTGTGTGGGACGAGATAAGATTGCCACACTATTGTTCTATTTTAAGATTTGGGTGTTAGGCTAGCTTGGCCACCCACTTGCACATTCATTTTTTATACTGTGGATGCATTATGTTCTTTACTTATTATTTGGCTAAGTATAAGAAACACACACATAAAAATTAACTAATAAACGAAATGAAGTGAAGCTAAGGCATAATACGGTTTAAGTAAGACGATATGTTTTTTCCATAGAATGAATGACTTCGTGGTCGCTCAAGAGTTGGGGAATGTTGGGTGTTTCTGTCGCCCAACCAAAGGGTTTTCCCAACCCTATGACAAGTGGTATTATAGCCAAATAGAGTGCGTGAATCATGCATCCTAGTAAAGGGATGTTTGAGTTCATTTTGTTGAGAAGTCGGTGAGTTGTGTCACCATTGTGACTTGACATGACAGAGTGAAGTTTCGGTAATAATTTAGTAAAGTGAGCACAATTTCCACCATGCCATGTAACGACCCTAATTAAATAAATATTTAAAGACTATAAAGTAAAATTAATTAAAGAAAATAATTGTGGTTAATTAAGTAATACTTTAATTACAAGATCACATTTAATGACCTGAGAAATAAATCTTAAAAGATCAATGAGAAATGTTATAAAATGGTTGTGTATGCAGAGAGGGAGCTAGGAATCCCGAGAAGATAAAACATTTAAGGAATGATAAGGGACAAGCACGGAGGGTGGTTGGAGGAGTAACTGCATGAGTCGGCGAAGGAGGAATAAGGGAAAGGGGAAGGTTGGCAGGAGGGGCATTCGACATGGGAGAGATTTTTCTGAGGACTTTTGGACTTGCTGTGAGCACAGAGTTTGGACTGTGGCTTTTGATCAGGGGAGGCACTGAGTTGCTGGAGGTTTTGGGCACGGAGGGCTAGGATATACGTAGATATCCTGGAGCTAGTTAGTTTTCCTAGTTGGCAGGGAGGACAATAGTTTTGGGTAGTTTATTTCCTGTTTGTGGCAGGGTTGATCTGTGTAGCAGGGAGCAGAAAGGCAGCAGCAAGGCAAAGAGGCAACATAAATTAGCATCAGATTCAGGTACTTGTTAAGTTATGTATTTATTTCATTCTGCCATGAATTCAGTATTTATTGATAAATCTAAGTTACTGAAGTTGCTTTTATAAAAGTCAATATCATGCTATGAAGTTTTGTTTCAGTTTACTTTCATAAAATGTTTAGGAAACTTAATGATGTTTAGAAGTATATGGGCTTTACATATGGTATCAGAGTGTCTTAGTTTGAAATCTGGGCCTAAGGGCCAAAATCCCAAACGATTAACTCCGGCCACGCTTAAACTACAAACAAAACACGTTCAGTTTGACCCAATATGACTGATACAATATCTGAAAATATACTCAGATAGTATCCCTTCATTATCCAAGCAAATGATCTCATAGATGTATCACAAGCAACTTCTTTAAGCAATATCCTGTGACTGGATTATGTATGGGTACTACAGTTTTAGTCTGAATATTCAATGAAACACCCTTTAAAATAGTGGTAGCAAACCGGAAAGTTGGAAGGATCACTTCCCACAAAATGACTATCATTAAAGCAGCCTAATAAAGCTATTAAGCATGAAAAACAGAGAAGATAACTTAATTTTATTTTGAGCAATACTTGTCCATGAAGTTTCGGGTAGAATAGACACCTGAAATCGATGGAAATGTTGAGGGAAAACTTATGTCTAAGGCTTGAAGTTGGTAAGAATTAATAACTACACGAAATATACTAAATAAAATGCAAAAAGGCAATTGCGGGACCTTGAAAAGGCCTATTTCACCTCAAACTTACCTAAATGGGGGAAACTGCCGATGCGCAGTCGGAAAAAGGAAATTTAGCAGACTTATACCGCACAAGAATAGTGTGAACTATTTGCCTATATTAAGCCTCGATGATTGTAATAATGAACTTTAGACCCATAAAAATTTCAACCGTGCCAAGAGATCAATTTTAACACTACGTAATGTTTTGTGCAACTAATCGATTTTTCCCAAAGACGAGCTGTCTGTTACATGGGAGAACGGATCTGTGCCGTCAGATCTCGGGCGAAATCCCATCAGCCGTCAGATCTAGAAAAGTTGCGTGGGGTTTAAGCCCCAGCGTGCATAGGAGGAGTCCCGGAAGAGTCATCGGGAAATCTGAGTCATCGGGGTTTTGTTAAGTCTGAGAACCGAGACCTTGTGGTTCTTGAAATCCCAAGAACGGATCCTAGCCGTTGATCTCGGCAGGACACATGTCAGCGTTCCGGGGAGGCATCGGGATTTTACCATCGGAGATTTTAGGAGTGTAGAACCGTTTCATAATGAAATCGTGATTCATGATTTTCCGATAGGATAGGAGCCGTACAAACGGTAGTGACACGTGTCGGAAGATCCCGAAGAGTCGTGAAATCGGGGTTTCCGGAGACGTGAGACTTGTGCAGGTTGAAATCGCGATACGCGATTTCCCTATCGGATCTGGACCGTCCATTGTGCGTGACGCGTGTCAGGAGATCCTGAAGAGTCGTGGATCGGGAAATCGGGGTTTTCGAAGACAAAGAAACCGCGTCGCTGGGAATCGCGATCGACGATATCTCGACAGTGACATAAGCGTGGTGGGACCACTAGAGTTAGAATGGAGGACAGGTGTCCGTCATCCGGGAAGAGTCAAGAAATCCATGGGAAAATCCCGACACAATCTCAGCCGTCCATCTGTGGGACAGGTGGAAACCATTGAAAACCATCGGCGTTTGGCCATCGGGAAATCGAGAATCTCGGGGACATGATGTTTAAGCACTTTGAATTCACGATCCATGAAACCCCGATGAGTGGGGGACAACTGTCATCACAACAGAGGAGAAGGAAAGCGACGTAGTGGAGGCCAGCTGTCAGGGTAACGGAGCATCGGGATTTGAGCGATCGGGAATCCCGCAGGTGTATGCATCGAGGCATCACAAACCTCGTAGCCCCGATGGGTTAAGGTAAGTGGTCACGGGATGACGGTCATGTCGGCCAGGGCTAAGCCAGAAGGGCCAGTGTGATCAAAGGTTCGTTGCGATTCGGGGAATCGTGAGTCTTGGATACACGCGCACTTTGACATGGGAAACCCTGTAGCCCCGATGGAGGTTTGACTACGGTCACACAGAGTTAGGTCATATGGACCAGAGCCTAGCCAGGAGGAGCTAAGGGCAAAGGACTCATTGGGAAATTAGAACCTAAAATCCCGATAAGGAGGTATAGGTTGCGGTCTTATGGGAGAGGGTCGTATGGACCAAAGGGCCTAGTCAAAGAGGGCTAACACGCAAGGAAGAGGCGCATCGGGTATCGGGATATCGAGAATTTCGTAGGCACGAGATTCATGCAAATCGATAGCGCGATATCCGAAATCCCGATAAGGATTAAGGCTGCCGTCACAAGGCAAGGTCGTGTGGATCACGAGCATAGCTTAGGGGCTAAAGCGCTAGGAACATATCGGAGATCGGGAATTCGTGGAGGCAGAAGCTCTCGGCATCGGGCATAAGGAAACCTCGAAACCCAAAATTTAAGTGGGGAATTTTACAGTTAGGAGCCAAGGGCCGTGAGAAATACAGAAGACATTGTATGTGCATCCAACTACATGCATATGCACAGACGAATAAATTTATAATTATAAATGAATTAAATTAAAAGAGGAATACCAAAATTTGTACAGAACGGGAATTACAAGCAAATCATTTTGTTCAAAAGAAGAAATTACCATTCATTACCACCACATAAGGAAGGCTTATGCAGATTCTTGAGTCAATTAACTCAGCATTCTTCATGAAGGTACTGAAACTGTGCACAACATGCGGACTGAATCGTACCTCTTACCATAGCTGAGGGCGAGCTCCGCAAAATGTACAGACAAGGGATTGGTTCCCAACATTTCAAGGAGACTGGACTCCAGGTCCTGGATCTTATCAGGGGCCATATCAATATACTCTGTATTTGCAAAACGAACTGGTAAAGTGCTCAAAACGACGGTGTGGAGGTGAGCCATGGCAAGGGAGATTTTGAAAACCTCTGAGGAGAGCAGAGGCAGATCTGTGATGGACAAAGACTGATGCGAGGAAAGTCCCAGCGGATGAGAAAGTGGGACAGAGGAAGAACGCGTAGAGAGTTGAAAGGATGACAGGTGTAGAAATTGGGAGTTAGATACGAGGGAGCTTATAAAAGCCAGACGAGCACGTGGAACCCATGCGTGCCCGAACCCTTGGGTATACGTTCAATTATTATATATATATATAAAATAAAGTGTTGAAAATAATTTAAAGTAAATTAAATAATTTAGTATAAGTAATTTATATATAAATAAGATTAAGTTAGTATAAAATTAAAGTAAAATTAATCTGGGTTAAATTGGTGTAATAATAATTTTAAATTAATTATTTTATTTGAGTGTAAGGTTAATCTACCTTAAAGTTCGATGTTAACCAAGCTTAGATGCTTCATCCTAACCCAAACCTAGCCAATTCCCCTGATGGAGTAATGTCTGTTTACAGACA
>WSFP011391305.1:0-28034 GCA_009831015.1 Picea engelmannii | reverse complement strand
CATTGAGCACAAGAAAGCTTTATTTAGGGCCCAATGCCCTTGTTTGTTGGACACACCAGCCACACTAAGAGGGGGGGGGTGAATTAGTGTGTGGACTTTTACAATTTTTCTCACTTCAAGTTAGCATTTATTTCAAAACATAATTTTACACATCATCATTGTAAGATTGTATGTAGCCATTCACCAATGGCATCCATCAATAATTAAGATCAATCAATTCATAAGTACAATGAACACAGGAGACACCATATGTCTATATAAGTTTTTGTATTATTTTATATATGTGATTACAATCACGAGGGTTTTATCAGCACCAACTGAAGTAAGGAGCAATGACTCCAAGGAGAGCACCAACTCTCAAGCAAGACTCAGCTTGTCGATAGAATGTAATCTATCCAACTAGAATTAATCTAGTAGTACAACCAACCCAAATACAAGTCATCCAGTTATTGTATCTACTCTAGCTCATGATCAGAGGTCTACAACAAATGTTCATCACTAGAATTCATCTTCCCTTGAATTTTTCCCTTCTTCACTTCATCTTCTCTATGAAATTCACAGCTTCTTCACTTCATCTTCTCTCAGAAATTCGCACCTTGAATGTGCCAAAAAATCACCATACCAGAAATCACCGATCTCAAGTGCAGATCCACTTATTCACCCGCTCCCTCACACATTCAAAATGAACCAAGCATAGTTTTATTTATACTTTTTCATACTCGATTCTAGTTTAGTTTTAGGGCTGACTTGTGCCACAAGTTACAACTAGCTTGACCACTTTCAACAACTTTGGGACCAATGCATAACCACCATTGACCATCATTCTGGGTCTTCAACTTTAAACCTGGCATACCACCTATCACCGGAAAGGGCATGATGAGTACTAACTTTCACATGCTTTCAACAACCCTTTGACCTATTTTTCATAAATTGATCACATGCATGGATCAATTTCCTTTGTCTCTGCAAATGTTGCAGAAATCGAATTTTGTAGAGGCGCTTCCTTCAAACCATTTGCAAGTGACCATATGCAAAAAACCACGGGCTTATTAATTTAACTGATGTTCCCAATGCCTCATGGCCTGTGACCGAGGGCTGGAACCTAGTCCTCCGGAATTCGGCCTTCGGGCGATTTTTCTCTTAGAATCATCCAATCTTCTGAAGTTTGAACTTCCTGAAGTGGTTACCTCTCACAAGGATTGATCCAATGGTTAGCATGATTCTTGGAACCAAATCAACGGTCTAGATTCAATCCTTCCACTGCTTAATCCAATGGCTATGACTTAATCAAAGATTGAGATGGACGACCATTATTTACTTCGAAACTTCATCCTTCGGGGCTTCCAGCCTTTGTAGTCATTTAACCTTCCTGGAGTGTATTTCTCTAAAATGTGTATATTATACCGAATGATCAATATCCAATATTTCGTTAGATGGATGATCCGGTCTTATCAGAGGCTTTCAAGTAAATCGATGGTCAGGACTTGATCTGCAGTTGAGTGGACGGTTCTTGTTCACTTCAGGACTTCGACGTTCGAGACTCTAGTCTTTGCAGTCATTAAACTCTTCCGGAGCAAATTTTGTCGAAGTACGTATTATCTATTTACTCGTAGATCGGATGGTTTTTTCTTAATCTGTGATTGAGTGGACATTTCGCACAACCTAAACAAGATGTTTTGTTAATGGATTTCTCATTGTGCGCTTTTTAGGATCTTGACCGTGAATATTCCTTCTCTATGGATGTTCAGATCTTACTTCAGAGCTTCGACTCTCCGGGACTCCGGGTTACAAGAACTCTGAGGTAGTTCAATCCCTTTGTAGTGTTTACCGACCGAATAAGTCATAACGCTGTGTTGACCACTTGATGCCAGTTTTTTAGTACATCTTATGCTATCCTTCCACTACGCTTGATCTAACGGTCGAGAATGCTCCCGAAGTAGATCAACGGTTAGCATTACTTCGTGATTCGTTCTTACTCTATATTTCCACTACACTTGATCTAACAGTCACGATTCATCCTAGAGGATCTTATATCTACGACCAACATTAGTTCGTGACTTCGGCCTTCTGTGCTTTGGTGGTTGTTGGTAGGAGAAATCGGATATCCCCGAAGGGCATACTCTCAGAGTGACGTGGCTTGTTGATGTCACTACTGATGTAGTATTAGTCGAGTGGTTGCCACGTGTCCCTTAGATTTGTGACTTACACATACCTAAAGTTCCAACTACACCTTGACACTTGTCATCATCTCATTGCACCACATGTCCTTGCTGACATAAGCTATGCTGACGTGGGCTCTTACTATGTGTACCATGTGTCTTACTTCGTGACTTCAAAACTTCAGCCTTCGGGTACACTTACCTGTTCTAGTCTTCTTTTCTCCAGAGTGGTTAGAACCAGAGTTGACTAGTTTCATCCTTGACGCACTCTGAATAGATCAACGGTTGATAGGATTTCCCTACTCTTCCTCAGATTCGACGGTTGATGAAAGTTCACGCCTTCAGGATTTTGGGGCTTCGAAGGTCCAAGTAATTGTTGCTCCAATTTTCACCGGAGTTGGTCAATTCCAAAGTGGTCAACATGGAAGTTCTTACACTATCCTTCCACTTGGATTCATCCAACTACTGTGACCGTTTCTAGATCAATGGTCCAGATTCATTTCGTCCTTCAGGATTTTGAGTTATTCTCTTTTTCCTACTTCCCAATTCTTTCGAGTTGATAAAATTCGATTAACTTGACTTCATCTAGTGGTCCTTCGTTAACACGAAAAGCTTAACATGATCCAATGGTTGTCGAGAATTTGATTATTCGGGATCTCGGGCCTTTGGTCTTGCTTATCCTATCCTTCCACTTTACTCAATCGGATGGTCAAGAATTCATCCGAAGTCCCTCCTTGATCTTAACGACTAGGAAACCTTCTGAAGCTCCTACTTCAGATCTGTCGGTTGAGATCTAATTCTTCCCAACCTCTTACTTCCCCTCAATTTGATGGTCCTGGTTTGTCCCAAAAACTACATCGGTGGACATAATTCCTCCTCGATTCTTTTGGAGTTTTACTGTGGGAATTTCAATCTCGATAGCATTTCTGCAATGAGCTTTTCCTTTTGAGCTTTGATTAATGTTCTTTTGCACCCTGTTTTTCATCAATGACAATTCATCATAACAACTCATCATCACATTAAAATGACTTCGACTGTTGACATCAATGACAATATGTCCAACATTGTTTTCCTCTCTTGGCCATGCTACAGACATTGACTCCCATATGTGTTGTTATATAACTTCTAATGGTTTCCATATCCTACCAGATAGACCAAATATCCCTTGCAAAGGATTTGTGTGGTTGCATGAGGCCTGATTCATGACCCTTGAGCTCAAAGAGATTCATTTTGGGCCTAAGGTATAGGCCCTGAGACCCATTTTTATTGTGCAAAAAATAATAATGACACCCAAGATCCTCTAAAAAGGATAGAGATCCATATAGAGGTCTTGTGTGTTTGTTCAAGGACTACTTCATGAATCTTGATAATGAGAAGATTCAAATAGGGCCTTAACACCTTATGTTCCTTCCATAACCATGTTCAAGGCCTTGATTGCATTACATGGTGTGAAAACCTCATAATGGCACTAAGGTACAACCCATAGGCCCTGAGCCCCAACCATGGTGCTCAAAACCTATGAATGGCTATCATATCCCACTCAGAGGCCAAATATCTATCAGAGAGCATCTATGTGGTGGTTTGAGGCTTTCTTCATGGACATCGTACTCGATAATATTTGTTTAGGGTTTAGGGCACAAGGTCCTTGTTTTACTCCCTTGGCCATGGTATAGGTCTTAAGACCCATTCTTATTATGCCAAACATACTAATGGTGACCATATTCACAATAGGATGCCTTGTTCATGGGGAGTAAGCACAAGAAATATTTTATTATGGAGTATGATGCTTGTTTCTCTTACATGGCCATGGTATAGGCCTTGACTCCCATATGTATTATGAAAAAACTCCTAATGCCACCCATATCCCACTGGGAGGCCAAGGATCCCTTAGAAAGGATCCATGTGGTTGTTTGAGGAATTGTTCATGTGTTTAATCTTGAGAAGATTCATTTTGGGCCTAAGGTCCTTATTTTCCTCCCTTCGACATGGTAAAGGCCCCAAGACCCATTCTTATTGTGTAAAACATACTAATGGCACCAAATATCCCCCACAAAGGCCAAAAATTCCCTGCACGGGTCTTCTATGGTTGTTTGAGGACTACATCACAAAGCTTGATCCTAAGAAGATTCAAATAAGGTCTCATCACCTTATGTTCTTTCCTTATGCCATATGCGGTGCACAAACCCTATGAATGTCACCCTATCCCACTTGGGGGCCATAGATTCCTTAGAGAGGATCTATGTGGTGGTTCGAGGCCTTGTTCATGGTCATTGAACCCAAGAAGATTTATTTAGGGCCTAAGGCCCTTGTTTTCCTCCCTCGACCATTCCTAGTGTGTAATACCTAGTAATGGTGCCCATATTCCTAATTAGAGACTAAAGATCTTTGGTCATGCTAAAGACCTTGATACCAAATTCTGGTGTGCAATCCTACTAGCAACCCCTATGTTTGTAATAAAGGGTTAGGAATTACCATAAATTCCTTGTGTGGTGATCTTGTTTAGGTGTTAGACATGAGTGATTAAGTTTTATAAGGTTATGGATGATTTTGGTTAAATATTTATGATATTAAGGTGAAGACTTTAGTACCTTGTAGGGTATTAGTTGTTGTAAAAAGAAGGTGCATGTGTTGTGGAATGTGTGCACATTATCAACACACGCACATTATATAACATGTGCATATTCCTTTTAGATAAAAACAAAAATCGCAAAAAGCACAACATCAAACACTTCAAAAAAGTTGAGATTGTCTTTAAGTTAACAAACATCTGCCACAAAAACTATTATTACAAACAATTTTTATGATTTTTATGTGATTAGACAACCAATGTTGTATATTTCTTGTTGTCAATCCATGTTAAGATGGGGAACAAATAAAATTGATGAAGAAATTATTTGAGGAAAGTGAAACCTAGTGAAAAGGTCATTGAATGAAGAGAAAAAACAAGGTTAGGTATGGCAAAATGAAGGATTTCAATACATTCCAATTCAAATTCTAGCCTAACATATGCCATTATTGTTTCTATTCCATCAACATAACCAAAGCACAATATTTCATTAGAGGCCAATCCAATTATGACATATAGTCAACCTCCAATCAATGTTTCATTAAGATAAGTTGTTGTTAATGAGGACTCGATGAGACTTTTGGTTGAAGCTAATTATACTAAGGATGAAATTAGAGAGACAATTGGTGCACAACCTTCCAATGAAGAATTCCTCATGGTGCAACCTATTGTTGAATAGTTGGGAATTCCTCCATCTAGCTATGAGCATGTCCACTCTCCTCCTTATTTTGACTCGAAAGTTATTGAACGGATAGGAACTCCTACATTTACATCTGAACAACAAAAAGGTGAAGAATGCAAGACTATGGGTCCATCGTCCTTACCTAAACTAAGTAGTGTGCTCCAAATAAACCCTAAATGATATTAGGCATATAAAAGTGGTTTAGAATTCCTTGAAGGTAATCTCTCTAACTAAATTATTTGTTATTGGTCATATAAAATTATTAAAGAATATTTTGAGTA
The DNA here is from genome assembly GCA_009831015.1 of Picea engelmannii. NCBI lineage: Eukaryota > Viridiplantae > Streptophyta > Pinopsida > Pinales > Pinaceae > Picea > Picea engelmannii. Next base: position 22,346 of record WSFP011391305.1, on the reverse strand, counting down.
AAAAACCAATGTAGCTAAATGTCACTTATTTATGTCTTTGTTAAAATCTAGGAATTTGATTGTTGTTAGGCAAATTCTAAGCATTAAAATAGTTAAAACTTTAGAAACAAGTAATCACGTATTTAGAAGCTTTGTGAATGTTTTTCATGCAAATGGTTAAAAAACTCATTCAAAAGATTGTAATGCAACCCGTCATGTATTGTCACAATCAATTGTTAGCAATATCACAAGAAAATGTTGTCTGATGAATCAAACATTTCATCTCACTAAATTAAATGTCAACGCCCTCTTATAATAGATATCTTTGACACAATAGGCCAAAATAGATTTGTGGCCCTTCATTGGTAGACTACCTCATTTTGACATGAAATTAATTGGAGCAATTAAGGGACTAGTGCATAATTTTTGGCATGAGAACACAAGGCCTTCTTCAAACCAAAGGATACACTGAACTCGAGAAGGTGATCTAAGGACAATGAACCCTACATTAAACACTTTCTTTTCATAACACAAATATAATTGTATGAGATATTCATGGAGAAGAATAGTGCACTAAAATTGGGCCAAAAATCTTTTGAAAAATACAAGCCTTGGTATGTTATAATAAACACAATATGTAACACATATTGTTGTAGATACCATAATGAATATGACTAATGTTATGGCACATGTATATACATTTGTCGTGACTTGCATACCAACCTTGTGTAGGAATGCTCGATGATACTACTGCCAATGTCATCTAGATACTTTATTTATAGCATCATTTGCAAAAGGTCGAAGGGGAAAACATATTATCAAAAAACTTGCTTGGATTGGACATGCCCCAGGTGCAGTGGAATGACATTATTGAGCAAGTGCATGCATGTGACTGATGAGTATGAATTTGGGAGAAAGGAGGTTGACATGTAGAGCTTCAAATATGTCATAAATGATTTAGGAGTAGGGCATGGAACCAAAAATATATAGTTGGTGGTGTTGAAGGTCAATAATGTGTACTTAAATTGAACAATTTTTTTCAAATCACACTATGAAATGTCATGGGGGAATTAATTCAACAATTGACTTATGTTTTTATTGTTGTGCCACTAGGTAAGAGTCTATGACTTAATCAATGATTTCTTCAAAAATACCCAACAATATGTTTAGCATGTCAATATGGCTCAATGGTAGGATGAACATTTTGGAATATGCAGAGATACATTTCTTGTCGGTACTATACTATCAATGGTGGATTTTGCTGAGAATTGCACCCTCTAGTCACAAAACAAGATTCAAATCCAATATTATCACTTATAATAGATTAGCCTAGGTACATATCACATATAGGCATGGGCCAAGTAGCGATGAAGACAAAAGGGTTATATTGAAGGAGTATCGCTTCGACATAGGTGATAATGGGTGCCATGACTTCGCTTATGTACAACATTGCTTTCAATTGTTATACAATGTGACCTGGAGGAATAATATATAGATGGATTGACATTGCCTTTTGTCATATGGTTGTGGGGGCTAGTTCAAAAATGCCTATGTATTTCAATGGTTGTATATGTAGCACAAAAAATACAAAGTGCTACATATTTGGAACTATTTTGAGACTCGACATGGGAAAGGAGAGCATGATAGAGCTTGCATGTACATCAAAACTATGTTATGTAGGGAAGAATTGAATTTTATGGTAGATTCCCCTATCCAAGATGAAAAATATATAGTTGAATTGTGTTCTTCAGTGATGGTATATGGAACAATAAGGCGAGAAGAATTAATAAGGAGAGGTAGTTGATGTAGATCAATCGCATACATATGAATTCAAAATAGTACATCGCACTCATGGATTTCATTTAGCTCAAACCCCAAATAATGTAATAATCGAAATATGGATGAGAAAGCTTGCTTGCTTTTGTGACCCATGTAGTACCAGTGAATGGGATTACTGTGAATCCATATACTAGGTTAATAGATGGAATCATGTACTACTACCCATTGATCAATGTATAAATATTGAATTATCCTAGTTGGAGGAGGATCGATCAAATATTCACTACATTATGATCATGTCTCAGATCTCGTACAACTAGGTTCAATGTAAATGGGGAATATTAGATTAATGTTGATATCCTAGCATGAATGTAGTACACTTTGTTAATGTAGTGTAATGGGGTTATAGAATAAGATATTTGGGAAGAAAGTTATGGTGTCATGTTGGCACTCAATTTTTGTAGGTCACATATATGCAGTGGTTGCTCTGAAAAATCATGAATGGGGCTTTGACTATTGGTTGGAACGTTGCTTAGAGGGAGAGCAAATCCTCAATATATCATTAACTAGTGACAAAGGCAATCGATTTTCAATCAGGTTAATGGTTATTATAGGAAAATATATGGCATGGGATGATAGAAAATGGAAGAAGGGTGATTATGTGTTTCAAGATGACAAACTCGGTGCATCTTTAACCACTTTATGAACTTAGTCATTGGTACAAACCTCCAACTACAAACCATGAAAAGGAAGAACTAATCAAAGGTATGATACTTCCTAACTCATTCTAAGCACAAGAAGTTAATGGATACCATTAGTACCAAAAATGATCTATGTGATCTACCTTGAATGACCATTGGTAAGTATGCATGTGAGGTAAAATGGCATTCTCAATCTTTTGTTTTATTCGAAGTAGGTTTGCTATTTTTCAAATTAATTTATAGGTGACTACAATTATTTTAGTGCATGAGTCTAACACCATTATCCTTTTGGATGCCTAGTTTATCTACAAAATCATAGGCACATGAAGGCCTATCAATGATAACAATGTTGTTTTTCAACACCAACAAACAAATTCTCGAAAAGATAAAATGCCTTATTTCAAACCTGATTTTATTATTTGTTTCAAATTGCATAACTCCCCTAACTTTTCCGTATGAGTCATTTCTCCCAACGATATCTTTATACATGGATAATTAGTAATGCTTTCCAGTAATATTTCACATTATTGGTCCTAACCATAAGAAGATCATCTCTTCGTCGGTGTGTCCCTCGTGACTACTCATTGTTTAACCATGTCTGATATGGATTTCTTATGTCATTACCTCATATGAAAGTTTGATATTACTAAAAGAATACATCATTAAAGATGAAATTATTCATGTGTATATAATGATACTAGTATTGATAAATATCAAGAGAATCCAACATGCCAAAAACTATAGGTACACAAACATTATTTGCTTATCATATAGGTAGAGATGCAACAATACCCACCCATAAAAATAACAATATTTATTACTTAATTATTCTGAACTATAATTATGGTATTCATTGCTAGCTATAACCAATAACGACACCTGTAAGCACGCCAAGAATCACTCATAAAAATTTTAAAAGCTATGAACAAAAGGAAAAACACTTGGAAAACTTTAAAATATTGATACTTGACATTACCTATGTGTATGCATGTTTTATAAGAGTGTCTCAATATATGTAGATAAAGGTATCTCATCAAGTGTCTCCTTAATAATGTTCGCACCTAGTATCATGCATTTTCTAATTGAAGCCATATTTTACTTTGATAGTAATCTCATGCTATGTCCTTTCATCAACATTAAATGTTAATATATTCTTTGTACTCTCGCTTTTGTATGTGTGTTAACTAATGTTAATATATATATGTATGCATGTATGTGTATTAACTTAACACTATAAGCTAACAAATTTGGGTTGTTTATCTTATGCTTATGTCCAAGAATGTTTGTGAACAATTGAAATGACTATGTTCATGAAAATGACTATGTTTGTGAAAATGAGTATGTCCAAGCTAACATATGTTGGTGAAATGTGACTATTTTCAAGAAAAAAGGAGTTCCATAGCTCCTGCAAGTGGGTTTTGGGAAAGGTGAACATGAGCACATTGTTCTCACACTCTTAGGGAAAAGTTTTCAAAAATTTGCCCCTAAATGCAAAAATTGCATTGCCACTTATTGAGCAGAACCCTAGTATTGAGAATCATCGAATAAAATAATATTTGAGTCATGGACTCACAGGACAGGGGTTCCCCTTGTTGTAATGCAATGTCACAAGTCTAACATAATGACAATTTATTGATTCCAGTCTCTATTTCCATTTTATGGTGAGTTCTAACTCACATATCGAATCCATTCAAGGACATGTGGAAAATTGGTCCACGGGGGCATAAAAACCAACAAAAACGAGTTTCATAATATATTGCATATGTGTTTTGTAAAGGTCATAATCAACACACTATCCACATGCTCTTAAGGAGGATTTTTCCAAAATTGACCCCTGGATATAAAAATATACATTGCCTCTTATTGAGTAAAACCCTAGTTTTGAGAATTTTCGAATAAAACAAGATCTAGGCCATGGAATCATGCGATATAATTGATTCTATATATACTAGGATGTCACCAACCCAATAGAATCAATTTTGTGTCAATCTGAGTCATGATTTTTTTTTTATGGTGAGCTTCAACTCGCACTTCAAAGTCATTCAAGGACGTGCGGAAAATTGGTCTCATGGTCATTTATTGAACGCTATGAACATGTCAAAGCCCTTAATGGGAGCACTTTACGACCCTTACCAGGTGCAAAACCATACTGAACTGAGTTTATCGGCATTTCCTGGGTCGAAATCAAAGAAGCTCTTGGATATGTTCCAATGTTCACGGGAAGAGTTTGGTAATCTCCTTCTCTTCACTTTGATGGAGGCTGCTCATGTTCACCTCTTGCTACACTATAGTGAAAGCAATGTTGTCATCTACATATGAGCTACTCTCTAACCGGTTACCTGAATCCATACTTAGCATGTTCTTATTTTTGGAAACCGCATTATGCATCAAGAATGATTTCCATAATATCTTTAAAGTGTGTTCAAGAAATATTCATGTGATTACACTATCCACATGCTCTCGGGGTAGAGTTTTCCAAGTTTGACCCAAAACCTCACACAAATATTTCCAATTAGCTTCAATCCTATTTCGATAATTGAAAAACCTACACAAAAGTTGGTTAAAATATATTTATGTCATGTTATGAAAGAGCATAATGGAAAGGCAGATGGTATGGCCAATGAATCTTCACAATTTTCACAAGGAACGTTAAAGAAAAATGGAGTTGCATCTATTACCTATATCCCCTATTATCACCCCTTCTAATTCATTTCTTAGATATGGAAATTATAAACTTTGAGGTAAGCATTAAAGGTAGGAAGGTGTCAAGCACGAGGGATGGAGCTTCGAGTACAAACATCCCATGTAGCGGCTTGAATTCAATATGGGAGAGACATTATGTTATTCCCTTTTCTATCATTTTAGTTATGTGTAGTGGGATTATTTCAAGCGAGGTATGGAGAGATATAATTGAATGTGGGATGATTTATGGAGCACTAGTTCTACTTTTTTACAGTGTTTGGGATCATATTTGGATGTTCTCTATCTAGTCAAATGTGAGGAAGGATTGTGCTCCTATGTCTAAATGTTTTCGACACTCTGTATTCCAGGTAAGTGTCCATTCCTCATGGTTTGCAATTTCATGGTGCAACAAAGTGGTCATCTTCATTCAAACGCTCCCAGGTATCTTCATGTGGTGTTGGTTTGTTAAGAGGATTTTATGTGCTCTATGGGAGGGGCTTAGTGTCCTACTTTCGTTCAGTGGCTCTATTTTCATCTGGGTTTCTAGTATTGTTCTTGTTGTGTGGTGGAAGTCCTGTCATGTTGTTTTATTGAGGTGCCCTTTTTCTAAGGAATTGTGGGTTGCATAAGCCAAGTGTCTCAACCTATTGGGGATCAGAGTCTTTGTTCATCTGGCTCATATTTGTTAGTGGGAAAAAATATTTTGCCTCTTTTTTTGGATTTCCATCTTGTTGAAGTGGAGTGTAATTGGAACATCTTTTCTAGTATGTAATCTTTACCTTGTTACACATCAATTCTCTACAATTATGTTTAGAGGGTTGTTGAGTTTTCTCAGGTCATACCGATCTTCGAATTTTGTAGTAGAAAATAGAGGATTCCTTTTGGAATTAGGTATATAATGGATCCTCAAGATATCACATATGTTTGCAAGGTTTTGAGGAGGCATGAAGAGTTCCTAGCCAACAATGAAATTTCCCTCATGTCCCTCTTTGAAATTATGCATAACATGGAAATGAAACGAGCACTATGATAGGATTATGGGCACTCTCGGAGAACACAAAGGGAAAAATTTAGAATTAGAAATGGGTTGCTACAAAATAAAGTGCTCCATTTAGTACCCAAGCAAACCATCAACTTCTGATTCCACATCTTCAGGATAGACCACAGAACAAGCAAAGAACAAAGACAAGGATGAGGAATTTGGACAACAACATAGGGAATCAATGGCAGTTGACTAGCCTCATATTCCCCTGGAGCCAAATGCAAAAATAACTCATTTAAATGTTTTGCAGATATATTTGCATTTTGGATGTCTTTTATTGGTGTTATAGTTGGCATGCTATTATGTATTTAGCCACTGAAAAGCTAGGAAAGAAAGTCTTAGTTGGTAGGAAAAATACGAGGGTGTCACCGAAGGACTTTTTAAACAAAAGGCATGCTCTCATAGTAATATTTTGACTTTTTTGCCACTATTAGTACAAAATTCTCAAGTCCCAGTTTTAAAAAATTGTGTGTGTGTGTGTGTGTGTGTGTGTGTGTGTGTGTGTGTGTGTGTGTGTGTGTGTGTGTGTTATCTTTGTTGTTAAAGATACTTCATAACTAATGCACAACATAATTAATTTGCAACATAGGAAATCCCGCAAGCAATTGGATTTTATTCTTACTAAAGTTGGTGACGTTGATGCCTCCACTTGACTTCCATATAAAAGAAAATTGAATTTTTCTATAGTTATAAACTAACACCTTCTTATGACATGATATGTCACCTTGGTTGTATGCAACTTAGTTCTAATGTCTAACCAAGGAAGATAACATTCCTAAAGTGTCTACACTTACTTGGGAGTATACTATACCACATAACATGTTCATAGTTGATATCCTAATACACTTCTTATTATTGGTTCTCATATACCCAAAACATGCTATTAAACTATTTCCCAATCCACTTCTAGCAAGAGGATTTGATGATAAACTATGGATCAATCTAGAAATAACTAATCAATGTCCTCCTTTATTGAACTAGAGTCTCTCCTTTAGGCCCATGATACCTCACCGGGAAAACAACACATGAGAGACACAATGCTCTGAACTCAAGCTTTCCGAAGCCCTGCTGCGTACATGTGATATCTGTAAATTGTACTTCTCTATCTATTATCAGTCACTCCTAATCAATGTCCAGCGTCATAGGTAGGTAGGTAAATGGGTAGGTAAATAATCAAAGGCCAACAAAGCCTTACCTGCTTTCCGTGCAGGTAAGTGTTCACATGTAAGAGCCTGCCCATATGCGTATCTACATTCGAAATCCCAAAGACCAGTCACTCCGCCATGATTCTACAGAACCAACATCTGAATTAGTTGATCGGATTGATTCAGTCGAAGAACTAGCTAACCTTTCTTACCCACCTTTAGGCCCATGATACAATTTACATAAATTATTCATGCTAACCTGCCATCTAAAAAAAATACACGAGCCTAAATACAAATATATTCTTCATTTCATGCATAGATGGCCTCTAATTAAGTCAACAAAGAACAAATATATTTTGTAGGAGGCATTGATAGAGACATGCCAATGATAATAAAATAAATGAAAAAAAAAAACAAGAGAGAGAGGGGTTGATTATTTCATTAAAGTAAGAGAGTAATTCCATGGGAAAAAAAGAGAGAAGGTTGAGTTGTTATGTTGCAAAGGATGCCAATGATGACTTTCAAAACAATGAAGCCAATGTGGATGTATAAAAAGGGACAATGTGATTACAATAGAGTTGTTTGTTCGTTCCCAAATATGCACTCAAAGTAATAAAGCCCTAAAACATGAGTGCAACCCTGCGGAAACTCAGGAAGGCTTCACACTATCACCACAACAACTTTTCCTCTCACTTTAGGTTGGATCTCCTCCAACACAAAGGGGGTGTCCCTAAGTAATGGGTAAGATGAACTTTAGAAATAAATGGGATGGTGTCCCAAGGCCAGAGCATGTCCAATGGGTGATGGAGTTAAGTATCTACTAACAAGAGGATTTGGATACTATGGAGAAGACATAGTCAATCCGTTCATTTATGTGTCATGAATAGTCCAAAATAGGTTTCAAGTTATACTAGAGTAAGTAATGAAGCCCTTATACAAGATGCACTACCACAACCATGAATTTTTAACCAAGAAATAATATGCAACAATAAACAATGAAAGAACCACTATAACATGAAATCATAAGTAAAGAGGAGAAAGTATGACATCCTTCTTGATAATGAGCAACACATCACATATTCAATTACAATCCCATAAAATCAACTGAGCCATAACATGTCCCACAATCAATTTGAAATTAGAACATAAAATTCCCCAACATTCAAGGTTTCATCAAAGACTAGGAAAGGTTTACAACCTCTGCCCTAATCTCTTCTCATTGTGAAAAAATACCCTCTAATAGAGATTATTTCCTTTAGCAAATACTATGGCTACCCTTGCATAAACCCTAATCATCCATGATAAATAAAAGAGAAAGATAAAAACCTCACATATGGTTACCCCTGACTTCTTCCTCCTAACAGATTTTCAACTATGTTTAGAGGGGATCTCCCATGAATCCAACCATGCTAAACAAGTGAGAGGGATTCTCGTTATATAGAGTTTAGCTCAATCTCTCTTACAATAAAACAATAATAAGTGGATTTAAGATCCACTTTTCTCTCCTAGAATAAATATCTGAATATGTGTCTTGGAATCTTCCCATAGTTGGGTGCTCCTAAAAAAGGTAATAGAAAATGTATAAAGAAAGCATCAACAAGTCTTTGATGTCATGCATCAACTTCTTACAGAAGGCGCTCTCTTGAGTAATGTTTCTTTTACCAATTATTACGGTTTGATATGCCACTTGTATTCATTCTCCTTGGGGCACTCTTCAAGATAGCAACTAGATAACCAGTCCAATTAAAATATTTATAAATTCCTATTCAATGGGAGTGCTCCCTAAGGTATGGAATTACTTAGAGACTGGGGAATGTGCTATCTTCCATGTGTCTCTTTCTCCCTTGGATCACTCTTCAAAAGGATCACCTTTCAAACCATGCCCAATAAAATATGCATATAAAACCATTTTAAAGGAGAAATCAACAAGGTGGAGCACTAATCCTCCCCAAGATGATGAAATGATGTCAAGTGTATCAAGATGAGCGAAGGCACTTCTCAAACCAAATAAACAACCTCCTCAAAAAGTGATCTCATAGGTGAATTTGTAATAAAGGCCCATTGCTTGTTATAATAACCTCCTTAAGGATGGGCTGGCCTCAAAATATGTGCCAAGAGTGTGGATCCATGTGCCACCAACCACTAATTTCCTTAGAGTGCTCATCAATAATACTGCATATAAACCATCTCGAGTAAAATAATGATGAATACCATGTCAAAGGGAGAACTCTCCCAGGAATGTAGTTATTCCTCCTTAGGATGCCAAAATTAATCCAAGCATCCCCTTTAAAGCTAGAGCACTTCATCGAAATTGTGATTTGACCTTGATTCAAGTGCATTTATGACCCACTTATCCTCTAAAATAGTCCCAATAATAGTACACCCTTTGAATGTGTGCATGGAATGGGTCTCCTAGTTAATACATGCAACAAACCCTCCATACCACTTTTGACCAAGGATTATTTGATACACAACTTACATAGGGTGCTCAAAAAAAGTGACTGCTCATTTTCCTAGGAAAATTCGCCCAAAGATAAGCTATAAAAAACTCCTAAGAGACCCTTAGTTGACCAACACTCCTTTCAAGAAAAGATATTGACCAAGTGTGACATCCAATGTAACCACCACATGTATTACACCCTCCAACACCCAATGTCTCTCTAGATTATGAGGCATGCCTCCAAATATATAAATGTGCCTCAAGAGAAGTGATATGACCCCCTGTGGTACAAAATGCCTCCAAATATGTAGCAATGCCTCAAAATGTGATCCTTAATGATGGAACAGGCATAAAAAACTGCAACCAAGACCTCCAGGCCAAAATCCTCTAAATGCAACCTACTAAGTATAGTCTTCAATCTTGTTACTAGTCTTCATGCATGAGTGGTAACAATGTCAACATGACACTAATAATAATAGTTGCAAAACAAACATCATAGCACCATAACATTCAATTTCCAAATGTATGAAACATCATAACATTGTAACATAATAATCTATTCCAAAATTTCCAAGTGCACTTTTAATGAAAAATGTGACATCATATCCAAGTACATAATGGAAATTCGTGCTCAAATACAAAATGGAAAACTCGTGCCCAACATACAAAATGGAAACTGGTGCCCAAAGTACAAAATTCACATGGTGGAAATGACAAATGGAGGTATTCATTGTCCCCCACCACCTTTTACATTGCTAGATGCATCTCTAAAAGTGATCTTGCACCTATTTGTGCTTGAGGATCCTTGAGGTTGCCAACGTCAAGGATTGTTGCACATTTCTGGAGACTAGGAATGAAACAACATTTCTAAGTTATCTTCTAGAGTTTCAAATATCAACAAACTTACAAAGTCAAATTACGATTCAATATATAAAAAAAAAAACTCATTACAAATGAGTCTTGCAGGCAGTATCCTCCTCCTAAATCCAATCCTCCTTGTGATGCCTCCCTCCAAAGGATACATACAATTAATTAATAAAAAATTATAATGCCTATAATGAAATCCATATTTGTATGAAAATAAATTCATGAATTTTTTATCTAATTGACAAAATTGAGGTGATGTCAGAGATTGGCCTTCCTGGATAGGAGGTGGAGTTGTGGCGTGAACCTCCTACTCCAAGGCCAAAATGCTAGATGTAGTAGTGGCCAATGCAACAATGGTAGCTACAACACTATTAGGAGTTGTCAAAGAAGACACGTCTTGAACTAGTTAGACGCATAAACTCACCATTGTAAGAAAACAAACACGTCAATGTATAAATTTAACTTGTTCAATACCTAGGTGATCCCGATAGGAAATCCAATGCTAAGGGTGAACTAGGAGATGATGCAAAACCAAAACATGGACAACTAAGAAGTCCCATCAAAGCCTAGAAACAAAAGGTGTGAAACTAGTTGGAAATTTTTAAAACAATAATAAATTTAACCATATAATCTATCTAGCATATTGTGATTAAACAAATTAAAAGTGGTGTGCAATACCTATGCATGGGTGAGTGACATAAATTAGAATGCTCAAACCTAAAGTAAATGGTGATATATGAGTTAGTGGTGCAAGCTAGCCATGAACAATACCTGCCATGTATTGAAAACAATGTGATTTGACCCAATTGGAGTGTTGCAATACAATGAAATTACTTCCTTAGCTTAAACAAAAACTACTTGAATGTACTACCTAACTGTGTTATGAGTTAGTGGTGCAAGCTAGCCATGAACAATACCTACCATGTATTGAAAACAATGTGATTTGACCCAATTAGAGTGTTGCAATACAATGAAATTACTTCCTTAGCTTAAACAAAAACTACTTGAATGTACTACCTAACCGTGTTCCATGGAAATAGGAAATGTAACACCAAAGGGGCGATGTACAAACCTTGCCATGTACCAAAAAATTGAAAGCTATAAATAAATAAATTGTAGAAGAATAAAGAAAAATATGGGATATAATAACAAAATGGTTTTTGTACCTTTTTGCAATGCAACATGCTTGGAAAAGTTGTCATACTAAATGGTGCAATGTATGTTTCTCGGGGTGGTCCATGGAATACCCTTGCTAGTGATTGCTTACACATGTGCAATGGGTTTTAATTTAGTGCAAAAAATAAATAAATCGCAAGTTATAAAGCCTAGGGAAAACCCCCGAGTACTTCCCCTCATTTTGAGGATAGTACCCAACATAAACCCTACAATCTTCAGGGCACAAGGCCAGTCAAAAACATGGCTCAAAGTCATTACAATAATATACTCATTAAGATCTCAACATGTCACTTGCAGGAATTGAACCTGGGTGAGGAGGATAAAAATCATTCCTCCCAACCACCCAAACTAAACCCACTTGATGGATTTAGTACAAAAACATGAAAATGAACCAAAAAATAAATGGAATTTCACATTTTTAAGCCAAATTAGCTTGAAAAACTACTTGACTATAAGCATATCCAATGAAAATTGGAATTCCTAGGAGTGCAGTCGTCTTCCCAAGAGAAAAATGGGATCTATCAACCCCAAGTGAAGATGACAGGTCGAAGTCTCTTGTCAACGGTTATAGAAACCTGTGTGGATGTAATTAGATGAAAATTAGATGCAACATAAAAAAATTAGGGTACTTTTTAGCCTCATATTATAGAGGGCACACATACATAGTGGTTTAGTTTTAGAATCATGGTAAGTGGAGAGCGTGGCATCGTGACATCTGACTTATGGTAGGAAACTCTTTAGCATGTTTCAATGACAAGAGGGAGGTATGAGAGTGGAGTGGGGTGATGATGCTACTTAGCCTATGAAAGGATTGGACTAAACTAATGATGCTACTTGAAGTAGAAAACAACTCTTGCATTGTAAATATTCAATGTAAACCCGACTGCACTAACATTCTAGATTGGGGTTAGGCTTTTTCCCTAAGAAGTGTGTCTTGATGTGACACTCTAAACATATGTCATAAAATTAGTTAACCTTGAATACAACACATTTCAACTCTTTATTAGGTTCAACATTTATACATGTTTTTGGTAAAAAAATGTTATAGACAAGTCATTGTAGTACAACTTAATTCACAAATATTAGGAAAACCTTATAGAGATGGGTTTTACAAGTTGGTGGCCAAACTAAGAATGAAACATGAAGATAAGTTGAAGATATTAAAGTACCAAAGTGGGCTTCATTTAAATCTACAACAAGGGATGAATTTCTTGAATATGGAGACTCTAGGGAAAGCTTACCATTATGCTCCACTCTCAAGTTGGAGGAGAATTTTCAAAGAAAAAGTAAATGACCTAACCAATTTTATTTAATTTAGGAAAAAAATCAGAATTCCTTTACTTGAGATAGACATAAATCCTTACAAGATTCAAACAAAAACAATGCTTACTATAATCAAAACTAGCATAAAGGAAATAATAGAAAATGGTGTGACTTCTATGGATCACCTTGGCATGACAAGTTTGGATGTGCTTCTAAGAAAGGGACAACTTCCTAAACCTCACCCTAAAACTTTCATGCCTTAGTCCAATGATAAGGGAAAATACATCATTGATAGTGAAATAGAGGCTACAATATTGAAGGTTTGATAAAATCATACATCATGCTAATTAAGGTTGTAGGCTCATTGTTGTGGACAAAATTTGTTGGAAATCGACCAGTGTTGAACAACAATCCATAGTTACAATAGATTTCTACATCTCTCACCTTGAATTGTACTTTGAGGAAGAAAAAGGGTAGAATTGTATAAATAAAGAAGTGAAAGAAAGAAAAATGACACGGAGAGAAAGAGGAAAAATGATAAAAAGAAGGAAAGAAAATATAGGAGAGAGCAATTGAAAGAACAAAAATGATGTAAAAAGAGAAAAGGAAAGGGGAAGAAGATGAAAGAAAAGGGAACAAACTAAAGTCTAGTAATAAAATGATCATGTGACTACTAGAAAAACCTTTATGATTAGTTAGCTCACTCATAGTACTAGAAAATGTTCACTATCACTGACAACCATGTATATGTTAGAAGTTTTCTGATATGCAACCTAGCTACATAGCTAAACAAATTAATTTGGTGTTAAAACATTTAGTGTCATTACTACCACCCATTGTTAAGGTAGATAACCATGTTCTACGTAATGTACATTTTGGCATGGTCTATAATACATAGATAGAACCATGATTTATTTTTGTTGATAGGCTATCATGAATCAATAATTTTAAATTATGGGTGAACCTCCTTCCCACAAACTTTGTATGTAGTCCTAAATCATAACAATGACAAATTGAAACAAAAATATGAAAATTTCAAGGGAGAAGGATTTTGCATGGATTTATTATTAAAATATTCCAGAGGGAGATAAGTCGAAATGTAAAATTTTGCACTCAAATATTTCAGAAGGAGTTACATTGAAATCTACATTTTGCAACACTCCCTATAGTGGGTGAGTACACACATTTAAATACCACTTTGTATATATTTCAAGCACGATATTACTCATTTCCTTAAGGTTTAAAACATTAAATAGTGGACAAACTTGGCCATAAAACCCCTTAATGAAGTTAAAACCAAGAAAATAGGGATAAATGTAGAATGGAAGCACTTGGAGTTGGAAAAAATTCTTCTAATACACCTTTGTCACCCCCTTTTATGCAATCTGCAATGCCAAGTTTTCCAACCATCCCTCAAAATTAAAGCCACATGTTGTTACCTCCGACTTCCACAAATATTAGTTATGGGGATGGTAATATAAACACAATTTATTCTTCTCGCACACAACCCAATTCACAACTCTTTTGATATTATTTAACATTCATTTTCATTGTGCTAGAAGCTCTCATTTGCAGTCTTTGATTGATGTAGTGGTTGTTGTAGGTATTGGTTTCAAATCCCTACATGTGAGAGATAATGCCTGCGTGAAATCTAGCTTCTAAGTGGGAGTTGGGGTTTTGCCCTAAGAAGTGTGTCTCAATACGACACTCTAGTAGACATATGTCATGAAGGTAGTCAAATTTTAAATGTAATGTGTTTTAACTCTTTATTAGGTTATAAAATTTTACATTTCTTGGTAAAAATGTTGTAGACAAATCATCATGGTACAAGTTAATTCGCAAGGAATTACCTCTCTCTAAGTAGACAATGAATTACCAAGGGAAATGAATAAATATATTGAATCATTATATAAGCAGAAACTTATAAATGTGAATGTTTTGAAATAAAGAGTGTCTAATCATTCAAGTATGGCTCCCTACAAGAAACTCAAGTGATTAGAAACATAAGTGGGCACACTTTCTCTTCAAAGTTGGAAAGTGTATTTCTACTCCAAGAAGGCTCCTCAATATTCAAGCTAATTCATATTACTAATAGGATGAAGTAATTTTTTCTATACTAACTACAATGAAAATCTTGTCAATGCAACTTGACTAACTAATACACTAACTAACACTAACTAAGAAATGCAACTTAGGTATTAAAATGAATTTACAAAATGTTTACTAATGAAAGAAAAATGGTTTAAATATTAACTACTACTGTTCAACTCTAGTTCAAGGGTGTCCACAAGCCATCATTAATAATGGAAGAGACGTTATTGTTTCTATGGCCAATCTTCAACAAAATAATATGGAGGTGGAGGCAACTCTTAGTAGGAACAAGAACTTGGGTTCAACTCTAAATATATGTCAGCTCCTTCTATAGGACTTGATCCCCTAGACCAAACCAACAAGGTACCGATGTGGAATCTATTAAAAAACCTGAAATTAAAACCTAGGTGGAATATGTGGCTACTTTCAATTTCTCTATGTTTTGTCATCTTATATGCTTATTAGGAAAATATGTTCACCAATACACCTATACCCTCTAGGGCATGAAGACTTGGCTAAGCCTATGAAGCCCTACTTGGCTGATCTATTTTATTGATTCTAAACCTCCATTTTGAAGACTGTAAAGCATTTTAAATGTTTCTTATTTTAACTACATTTACAATGTTTCTAGCCACAAGAGTTAATTTTAACTATGAAGAATTTATTATTTGTTGCTTTGTAACATTGGGATCATTGACATTAGATATAATGAATCTTGTTTGAGCATAAACCTTTTGCATATAAAAAATAATACATATGTCATTGAAAAAGCTAATATTGTTAAAACAATAGAAAGAAACATAAAAAGACTAAAATATCATACTTAAAACAAAATTATAGTTCCATAATACCTATGTGTGAGATATCCTTGTAGAGAAAGTCGTTGTAGTTGTTGCATCAATGATGGAAGTGGCTGATGCATCCCATGGGGACACAATAATATTATTAGATCATAGCAACTACACATGGGAAATAATTACAAATTTACAAAAATGGCACAATAAACTATATAAAATACTTTTTATTTGTAATTATATGTATAGTCATTGTAGTCCATAAAGATGATTTTATATAACCTTATCCATGTAAATATCATATATAGGAGCCTCTATCAACCTATAACAAGTTTATCACAATTCGAACATCGATGAGGATCACATTAACTACAATAATAATGCATGGTTTGTCCATGTGACCCCGCTTGACTTGACTCCACTGCATGGCCTGAAGGCCCAACCCCTTCCCTTCCATCATCACAATGCACATTGTCTAAAGATCTATCTTGGAAAGATAAAGCAATGAATGTGCTATGCTAAAGTAAATTATGGATCAAAGTGGAAATCGACGTCTATATTTAATGAATGTTTTCTGAAATCATAGGATATTGGGCAAGGGGATTAGGCCTCTACCTAAGAGGGAAAGACCCTCTCACTGGGTCATGACTAGTAGTCTTTTGATCTTGTACAAACCCACGACCTACCCCCTGGAATTCATCAATGTCAAAGTAGTTGACATGGTGACCTAAAACAAATTCAACCCACAATTTTGTGAGAAAATAAAATGGTAACTCCTTGTTATTGCAGGGAGGTTTGTCAAAAACCATAAACCACCCATCCATCTAATGGTTGGTACGTGCACCAATCCATGCAAATACATTTCTTTTTCACAGAAGAGTGTAAACCAATTCTAGGGTTAATAAACAAGGTCATGAGTTCTTATTTTGAAAATTGTAAATCTCTCACCCAGTTTGTATCTAACCCCATCCTATAGTATTCAAACATCTTGGCTCTATATTGAAAAATATCATATAATTGCCCTCATGCATTGGAAATGGAATATATAATCGTCTGAAGGGATGTAGCGGGGGTACTCATGAGGGGTCTTTGGTGTTTCTTCATCAGGTGATGGTGGGTTCAAGTTCTATTCATGTGTTGGTTCCATGAAAACATAATTTATATGCTACATTCAAACAAGAATAAAATATTTTTTATTTATTTTCTTAATTTGAAGAATTTAAGAAATGTAAACAAAAGAAATAGATAGGTAAACCTACCTTGAATGAATGGAAAAAACACTAGGTTGTGGTGATGGCAATGTCCTTGGTTCTCATCACAGTTAGATTCACTACTTTTCCTCCTCAAATTGCGTCTACTTCCCCTCAAAAGGCACAACATGGTTTAAAAGAGAAACAAAATCCATGGGAAAGTTTTTTTTTATATTTATAAATAGAGGAATGCACATGCATTAAAAATACATGCACATTCCTAAAAAGGTGAATGTGTTTCCTCCTTCTCCTCAAACCTGCAACACGGTTTGGAATAGAAATACAAGTCATGGGATTAATAATACACATAGGAATGGGTGTGCACTTAGGAACAAGCATGTGTTTAGGAATGTGCACACGTCCAGAACACACAGACGTTCAAAACATGCACGCGATCTTTTAAATTATGACTTCACATTCTAATTGAAAACCTGTGTAGCAATTCAAAGGGGCCTAAAGCTGAATAAAAAGAAATACACACATGCTTTTAAAAACACATACACGTTCTTGCATGAGCACGTTCCTAGGTTACCTATTGCTAGTTTTTCATCCATCAACTTTGTGTGAGGACCCATATATATCCATCATATAAAGGAACAGTAACCCAATACATATAATAACCATCAATCAATAATCATGAACACGCATCATTGGGATAAAGAAAATTAAGAAGAGAAATCCAAGAAAAGAGCACCAATATTATTGTGGAGAAATCCTCTTGCAATAAGAAAATTTTACTTTAAAGAATATCCGTTTAATAATCTCCAATAAGAAAATTTTACTTTAAAGAATATCCCTTCAATAATCTCCAAACGATGCTACAATAAGCCTTCGAAACCCCTTGAACATAAAGTTTATGACGATCCACCAAATGAATAATTCACAATGGATGAGTTGAGTGTATGAAGAACGACTTCAAGAACTCCCTCAAAATATGAGGATTTGTGGTGAGAAGACCTCTTGACACAATAATGTGGAGTGAATAGCATACCCCCTACCAAGTAACTTGGTTGCCAATATTAATGAACAATGAGTAATATATTTGCCCATTTAAGTAACAAAAGCCACATAAGATATCCATAGACCCTACAATTTGGCAATTAATGGAGTCTAATAAGCTAAATGTTGCCACATTACACATAGATAAATGTTCCACTAATGTTGACTTTAATTGTTATAGATGCCATCATATTGACACTTGAGTATACGTCAACAAGTGTGGTCACTAGAAAACATTCTAACAAATTAGACCAAAGCTATGTGATATAAAACAAAGTAGGGTGTAAAAGTCCCAATATTTAGAATTTTTAGGACTAAATTGATTAATATATTAAATGTACAATCTCATTCTCCCAGGAGGGCTAAAAATAATAGGTTTTAGTAAAGATGTTGTATTTTACTATTGGATAATCAAAATTGATTAAGGCTAATGCCATTGAAGAGAAGGCATATTAGGGTGTTATATGCCGAAATTTTCAACAAAGTTGGAGTTAAGATCAAGGACACATATCATGTACAAAGATGACTTGAAAATGAGTTCCCATAGAAGGCTTTAAAGTGAAAAGCCAATTCAAAATGTTCATTTGACTGGAATATTTGATTAATGTGATTGACAATTCATTAGAAAGAAGAAAAAAAAGGAGAATATATAGGTAAAAGTTTTGGGACTACGAGGATACAAAATATGGTAAAATTTTTGGGACGATTTGAGGTAGCTTATGTGAAGTTATTATTGTGGACATGAGGGGTTCCAAAAAGACTCATTAAGGCAAGAATTGATGGAAATATCTTATTTTCGTGAATATTTTTAGGGTGGACCCTTGATTGTTGGAATACGATTGATATAAACACACAATACAATAATTGAGATAAATTTGAAAATATGTGCTCAAATCAATGGACAACACGAATGAAATTAGAAGATGTAAAAACTCAAGGACGAAATGAAGAGAGATAAGAAGGAATTTGCACAAAGAGTTGAACTCTTCGTGTTGTGAGTTTTAAATCAAACACTTATTAAGGAGGTGAAGAACTTGAGAGAAGAAAATGTAAGCATATTGAAGAATAAAAATGATGACTCGAAAAAAGAATAGATAAAGAAAGATGAAGAAATAAAAAGTTTGCATACACATAATCAAGACATTCTTAATGATATCAAGAATGTCAAAAAGGTGTCTACAAGAGGGAAAAAGAAAGATTATAGACGAAGGTACAACCAAAATAGTTCAAGATTAAGTTTTTGATGGTTGGTATCATAGTTTACCTTTAAAGGGAGAAGCAAGAGGAGATAAAGAAGGTGATCAAAAGATACTTGAAGAAGTAGAACTCCATATTGAGAACATGAAGGTCAAATATGATGGTACTATTTCAAAACAAGAACAATTGAAATCGAGCACAAATGCTAGTATGTGCCATTGTACCAAAAAAATAAGATTTATGACAAGGGCATGGAAAATGAAGAAAAACCATAAAATATGGAACCTTATTGACATCCTCGTTACTAAGAAAGGCAATAAAATACATAACAAGATTCTCAAGTTCAAAGAAGAAGATGGAAGAATTAATAACATTTATGTGAACATAATTTGAGGAACAACTATGTGACAATATATTATTAAGGACCAACAACTTCAACAAATTGATGAAGTTACAATTCAAATTATTGATGATTGATGTTGACACGAATCACTTATGGATGGATGGATGGGTAATGAACAATTCCACGATAGAGAAAAATTATGAAGAAGTCTTATTCCTTGGTTTCATCATGTGTAACACCCTTAACTACAAAGATTTGGAGCCAAAAAGTTTCAAAGAGAGCTACTATGTAATGTAGCTAATGGCCTCGTGATCCATAAACAATAGGCGTATAACCAACTTGTTTTGCTGACATGGATCCTTCAACAATTTCTACAATTCTAAAATTCTTGTAAGTATTTTAAGACTGATTTGCAAGACTTAATGTTGATCTATCTCTGGTCACTTGTCCTTTGATAGTACTGCCATGAAGGCTTGGATATAATTGCAACTCAACACAATGGCCATTCATTGGCTTTGAAGTGATGAGTATCAAAATTCCAATTCAATCTCAATTCACTTATCTCCATTCAATAATGTATGCATGGGTTGGCCATTATTTAATGCATTTATACCATTTAACAAAGAATACATGGTTTATAAATTGGAGACCGAGTTGCAAGACATAATGTTAATCTATCTTTGGTCACTTGTCCTCTAATAGTACTGCCATGAAGGCTTGGACACAATTACTACTCAAATCAATGGCCATCATTGACTTTGAAGTGACGAGTATCAAAATTCCAATTCGATCTCAATTCACTTAACTCCATTCAATAATGTATGCATGAGTTTGCCATTATTTAATGCATTTATACCATTTAACAAAGAATACATGGTTTATAAACTAGTTTTAAGTCTTATGAAATGGTTTTAATTAACACGAGAAATAACCATTTGTTAAAGCCATCTATTGGATAACGCTATAAGAGGATAACCATTCATAAAACTTCACCCAAGCCATGCCATTAATCCATGACATGCCACGTTGAAGTGAAACGTTGGAGACATAAGCACGAGAGAGGAGTAATGTTAAAGAATTAGGTGCTTGCTTTCGTGGAATGGATTTCCACTCCATTCACTTGAAACAAAAGTGCAAGCTTCCAAACAACTCACACACCCAACATGAAGTGGTGCAACTCTAGGAAGTAGGAGGCATCCTTGTCCACATGCCTATAGCTTGGCCCATGTATGGTCTCCAAGGAAGCAAAAGCAATTGGTATGGCCCATGTATGGTCTCCAAGGAAGCAAAAGCAATTGGTATGGCCCATGTATGGTCTCCAAGGAAGCAAAAGCAATTGGTATGGCCCATGTGTGTGCTCAACTAGTTTCCAAAGGCAGTGTATGGCCTCTTAGGGTGCAACAAGCCTACGTGTGGGCTCAAAGAATCACCAAGAACAACGTATTGTCATGAAAGATACACTAATTCATTTGGTATATTTTCTCCAACAGCCACAAGCTTGACATACTTGGAAACTAGCTAGAATAATGCAACAACCTATTAATGGCAGCCATAGATCTCTTACCTCAAATTAAAACGAATAGTGGGGAATATATAGTGGTTGGTGTTCTTCGTTCGCTCGTGGAGAATGTAACTATGAAGGAGATCCTCACAACTACAACTAAGAATGGAATCTCAACCCATTAAAATAAACACAAGCAACAATCTAAATACACAGTAGCTTCCATATAATTCACATACATAAAATAACACGACATATAGAGAGATTCATCACACAAGAACACATTATTTACCCTTGAAACCCAAATGGGAAAATCGACATTCAATTAGCTTTGATCGAGCTCTTTATTTCTCAGAAAGGTACAAGTTACAGTACCCTTAGGCTGTCTGGTTCATTCTCGATCTTCACAAAGGAATTTGGGCATCGATTTCTCTCCATCTTGGCCAAAGAACCCCTCTTTCTTTGTGGTACAAGACTAAATAGGAGAATAACTTAGTTTTGGGCGCTGGCTAGAAGGCTAAGCATCCCCAACTCTTGAAATTCCCCAAGCCCAATGTTGTATTTTCCTCTTTTTCCTTTTCTCACTAAGCACTCGAGGAATAGTTTCTCATGTTATATTTTTTAAATACACCATTTTTTTTCCTTCTCTTTTCTTTTTCAATACATTTTTTTTTCAACTACTTACATTTCCATGCTTACATTGAGAGTACTATATTAATGTAGGAGTGGAAACAGGTTGAGATGACATGCGGTCCTTCATCATAAACCCCATCTCCTACCTTTTCCATTGCCTCAAACCTTACATGTGTCGATCCTCATATAACCTGAGCCGATAGCCAATTGTTGTCACATGGATATAATTTAGGTCACAACTCCCCATCGGGAGGATTTTGGTCCCTAAAATATTCCAAGGATAGTGAGGGAACTTTCTTTCAATATAGTTCATCTCATACCATTTTGCATTCCTTGGAGTCTACCCTTTGATGCCACTCTACTAGATTTCTTTCCATCCTTCGCTAGTTGCTCGTTCCTTTTCACTGCAGAATCATGCCTTCCTTCAATTCTTCAAGAGTGTGTGGTGCAAAGTCTTTGATAGT
>ML855867.1:17742-28034 GCA_009831015.1 Picea engelmannii | reverse complement strand
GGGGGGGGGGGGGGGCGCTCCCCCGCAAGCTTGGTCCGAAAGGACCTCCCTCGAAAGGGGGAGTAGTATTGATGACAACCTTGCGCTGAAGATTTCCAGCTTTGTGTTGATGTTGATGTGATGCCAGCCTTGTGTTGAAGATTTCCAGCTTCATGTTGATGTTGATGTGATGCCAGCCTCGTGCTGAAGATTTCTTGCTTCGTGTTGAAGATTTCCAGCTTCGTGTTGATGTTGTTGTGATGCCAGCCTCGTGCTGAAGATTTTCGGCTTTGTGTTGATGTTGTTGTGATGCCAGCCTTGTGCTGAAGATTTCCAACTCCGTGTTGATGTTGTTGTGATGCCAGCCTTGTGCTGAAAATTTCCAGCTCCGTGTTGATGTTGATGTGGTTCCAGCCTCGTGCTGAAGATTTCCAGCTTAGTGTTGATGTTGATGTGGTTCCAGCCTTCGTGCTGTGATGATGTTGTTGCTCCAGCCTTCGTGTTGTGATGCTGATGATGTTGTTGTTGATGTTGTATCAGCCTTGTGCCGTTATTGATGATGATGTATTAGTGTTATACTAATCCATGTTGATGCATATAATGATGATGCCACTTCAGCTTCTTGCTGAAGATGATAATGATGATGCCACTTCAGCGTCTTGCTAAAGATGATGATGATGATGCCACTTCAGCTTCTCGCTGAAGATGTTGATGATGATACTCTAGCCTCATGCTGATGAGGATAATGATGCTACTCCAACTCCATGTTGTGAATGATGATGATGAAACTTCCGATGATTTACAAATATGCCAATCAGTGTTCCAAATGTTGTTGATGTTGTTTCCCTCTCTCTGTTGATGATGTTGTATTGAGCTGTGTCTGTAGAATACCCTTCTTGTTAAGGGGGAGTGTCGAAATATTGTAACTGCAAAGAGTATTCTATATATTATTGAGTCATTATTAAATAGATCAATCCCCTTTTGTGGATTGATCACGTCGAGCATTGTAATTGACCAAATCCCCTTTTGCGGATTGGTCAAACCCTAATTGTATTATGCAAATTAAGAAGTCGGCCCACAGGCCTAATTAAAGTCGTTTTAACCACTAAGAAGAGAAGTCGGCCCTGCCCACTGAAGAGACACCTTTCCAGCACCTGCCAGCTAGTATAAATAAAGGAGCCCAGCGACTCATTTGTACACTCATTCATTAGCTCATCAAGTGCGCAAGTTTGGTAGCTGCAATTGGGAGAAGAAGGAAAAGAGAGGTGCAATGCTCAGTGTTGGATATTCTCTATTGTTTTGGGTTATTGTCTTGGCATTGTATTGGCTATCTATATTAAGGAAGTTTTTGCTGGGTTTTCTCCCCCTTGAAGGTTTCCCAGGATAAATGTTGTGTATCTTGTGATTATGTTTATCTCAATGATCCTACCTATGCTATTGTTATCTAGTAAATTGAAAAGAAACCTAATAATAGCTCAAAAATTAACAGATTGTTGGGCCTAGGGCGCCTTGCCTAGCCCATTTTGGAGAGGGTTTTCTTTGCATATGATTTATTTGGAACTTGGAACGATTTCTAGTGAAGGAGGGCGCACTGCATCAGGGACATTCATTCATTTGAGGTGTCATAACACCTCCAATCAGCCCAATAGTTTTCCAAGGGGTTTGTAATAACCCGATCTACTGTTCTACCAATTTTGGAGGGTTTTGGAGGCCTAAAAGAGGATAGCCGAAATCTGGGTAAGCTACAGCCACAGGGAAGTGCACAACTCAACCTGGGAGAGGGGTTTTAGCTATTGAAGGGAAAGACATTAATCTTGTATCTTCCTACAGGTGTTTGGTTGGCCTTTGGAGGCTTGTATCTTCTCTTCTTGGCCCTGTTTGATGGTTATCATCAGTTTTGTTGCTAGGTCTCAGTTATACTGTTCCAGATCTGCAGATCTATTGTATCAGGATCTTCTACTCTCTAAATAAAGGTCAGATCTGAAGTTGTTGCTTTTCCATTGTGTTGAATCTCTTGTATCTTTTCATTGGATGTGTTTATTGCTGTATTATTGTCACTTGCACACTGTAAACTCCATATAATCTCCATAGCGCAAGCCTTGAAGGCAGATCTACAAAACAACAAACAAAAACCCAAAAAACTCAGCCTAAAACCTAAGTTTCCAAGCAAGGAACGGCTTGGGAACATTACACTTTGCCTTACATTATGAAAATCTTTGCTAATAGGTTTGGTTGCACAATTTGATGAGCACGATATTTTTTCCCATAGAAAAACAGAGAAATTGAATTTTGCCTCTGTGTAGTTTTAACTTTTAACTAACTATCATATGTTTTTAATGGGAGCATAAATGAGCGAATTGGGGTTTATTAGAAAATCCGATTTGTTCTAAGAAGCATTATTACTTAAGGCCAATATTTTGTTATTAATATATATTTTTAAATGCCATGTGTCAACTCCACGTTGAGCACAGAATTGCACATCTCCTTCATTCTGGACTGTTGAAAGAACCTCTCGGCATGACAAATGTTTTAGATCTTGGTTGGAAAGAACTTTTTCTGACAGTCCTTCCCCCATGAAATAAGTAGCAGATATGCCATTCCCATTTCCTTTCCTACTGTACAAATAGATACAGTATGCTTATTACATCAACGTGGTGGGAATACTTAGTCTACACCATTTCAACTAACCCTGGAGGCTATTTGAATACACTATACAAAACTAGAAAAGATGAATAGGAAACACAAATGAAAAATATTGTACTGAAATAAGAAAGTACACTTTCACTTGTACAAGTAAGGATTAAAGTTTAAGTTGTCACAAGTACTGAAGGCAGAACCAACACATCCAATAATCCAACACAAAATGAGACAAGTAGCTACAAAGGATTGAGGCAAAACCTTAAACAATGTCAACAAACTCGACCATTCTGACTTTCAAGAATCAAATTAATTAGGTTTCCTGGAGGATACATGTACAATCAATTGGTCACTAGTCTAACAGTTAGCTAAACATTTTGTTCAGCCAGAGGTCACAATTCAATTTATTTGGAGTTACCACTTCTATATCTGGCAATGAACAGAACCTACTGCCATGTGCAGATTTATATGGAGATAGGAACCTAGGAATTCATTACATGTAAAGGCTAAACCATTATGGCCTCATTTTATTTATGTGCTTCTGTAATTGATCAAGAATTTGCAAATCAGTTTTATAGAAAAACATCAGTTTCTGTACGTGCCTCCTTTCTATTTTCTTCCTAAAACAGAACAGTATTTCAGAAGGTTGCCCATTTCAAATTGGATGTCCTATATATTAGGCATACAGATAGTAAATCTGTTGTGCAAACTGACATTTGTTTGCATAACACCTGAGGATCTGTAAAAAGGTGAAGAAAAATACTCACCTAAAATGTCATTAATAGATTGTGCAAGTGTAGTTGAGTCAAGCTCATCGTCATACAATAATTTGGCACCCGCTATCTCAGACATAACAGTAGCATTTTTCACTTGATGATTTTCCGCAACATTTGTCGAAGGTATCTATGGTCAACAAGGAGAAAACAAAAAAGTTTAGTTGAGAAAACCACTGAATAAAGGATTCAAATAGTGCTATCATAAAAGAAGCAAAATGATGAAATGAAATTATATTATATTAATGTCCACAAATAACATAAAAAGGTTAACGAGGTTGCAGAAAATTTACAATTTTTCATTTTGAAAAATATGTCCTATATTTACAAAAAACTATTTACAAATAGTAGAGCAAAAAGTGGAAGGGTATATACAATGGACATCATAACCTCTTCCTTGAAGCTACGAAAACTAAGATAAAATCAGAATAAGCTATGGAATCTAAAGATTGAGCATCCTTGATCAACAAAGCACCCTTAACCAAGAGTTGAAGGTGTACCTCATCCCTCCACATAGAACAAAAAGCAGACAATCACCTATCCTCATGATCAAAAACAACTTACACCTGATTTTCCATAGAATGAATAAAACCAAAATCTGCAAGAACTGCCATATCCCAGAGAAAGCAGTACAAACTAGATAGCGGCTGTGTCCAAACAATGCAAAACATCAATGAAGCCTGCCTTGAAGTAAAACTGAATATCGATCCTCTATATATATCCAGCAGTGTTTGGCAAACTGACGCTTCCAAAAATTATGCTTCACGGTCTCTGAGCGATGACAAATAGAACAGAGGCCATCAGAAAGTTCACTCTTGACCAATCAAACCTTGGATGCAATCCCCTGATAGATCACTAACCAAGAAAAAAACCTCAGCTTATAAGAAAGCCGAACAGACCAAACAATGTGACGTCTATGCACCCATCTATTCTCTGGAGTCTGGATCATTGCACACCCACCTCACCTTGACGACCAGGGATAACAGATGTCTCTTATGAAGCACCAAATACAACCTCTAGGAGTCATACTTGAGAAGTGGTTTACCAAAATGTTAGCTTTCAGGGTTACTCCAAAATTGTTTATACCATGCTTGGGGGTGCTTCATGTGATGTGGGGTGCATGATGTATGGATGACCCTTGGTTGTTCCGTGATGAATAGACACAATGGAGTTGACTTGCTCGTTGATTGCTAGACATTATATGGATGTTTGTATGGAATTCTTACTTGAAGTGTTGGAGAGCTATGTAGCTTGGTGACTTTCTTAATTATGTGCACATGGAGGGATGGTTACTTGCTTGGAGGACTCCTTACTTTTGAGTAGAACCAACATCTTCGAGGAGGGTGTTGAGCCTTAGATGGCATGGGCACACTCGATTGCTTGCATGGAGGCTTGTACTAGTAATTTTTAAACTCGGACTCGGACTTCGACTCAATCACCTATCAACTCGGTCTTCGACTCGGACTTCGACTCAATCACCTATCAACTTGGTCTTCGACTCGGACTCAGATTGACTCGGACCGATCAGATTTCAATGACTCGGTTTACAAAAAAATACATAAAATAATTAACTTTTAATGAAAAAAATTATTTTAAAGATTCCAAACCATTAGAGACAAAATATGCAAAGTTTGCTTATCTATATACCATGTAAGGGTGAAAATCAAAATGGCACCGAGTGTAATACATATCAGCAACAAAATACATAATCAATGAGGCTCTAAATGGCCTCTAGAGTCCAGAAAACATGCTACAAGCTACTGGTCTACTACATAATACATAGTACATATCATTGATCAATACGATCAATCATCAAACTCATCACCACTGCTAGAAACGGGTACATTTTTGCTAAGGCCATGACAAAGGAGTTCAACAATCAATACCACCAACATCGAGGTACATAAAGCACTTGGTACTTTTGATTAAATGCCAATCCCATACCCTCATACATGAAAGAAATCAATGAAAATGTTGCAATCCTACCAATCTTGAAATCCTTAAAACTGTTAAGTCTACTGAATTTTGAATGGGATATGAAATTGTACTTTCTCCATATGAAGTCCAACAAGGTTGGAACCACTCTCAAACATCCTGAAACAATTAATGGTAATGTTAAAAATTGAAGTAAAAGGACAAAAAGGAAAGATAAACAGGATTTTTAGTCAAACCCTTTTTAAAAAAAATGAATTTTGCATGTTGGAGGGGTCTAGTAACTACTCGACTGAGTAGGTACGGACTTGGCCGAGTAGGGTCAGTTTGGTACCAAACCGACCAAGTCATTCTTTGACTCAACTGGTTCGGTACCAAAACGGCCACCGAACCGATTCCATAGTCGAGTCAAATCGATCGACCATCAACTCAACCGAGATGACCGAATAGATTTGACTCTGACCGACTCTAAAAACAAAGGTTTGTACTTGACTTGAGGATGCTTGGGTTGAGGGAGTGGTCATATCGATGTGGTGGACCTGAAGGAGCACATGGCTTTGGAGGAGTGTTGGAGATTTGGAGGCTTTTGGAGGAGGAACGTTGGACACATCTCGTGGAGCACTCATGCCTTGGAACCTAACTTGTGGATGTCTTCACCTTGGAGCTTGGCATCTTTCACTTGGAAAGAGAGCACCCCAGTTGTGAGTTTACTTGTGTAGATTTAGGTTGTTTGTAGAGGTTTAGGTTCACTTTTTTTGTTTGCCTGCCTTACCTCTCATATAAAATAGAGGAAGGAGGGAGTCGTTTCATTAGTCATCATCACTCACTTGTATTAGAGATGTAAGGAGTGGAGCAAACTTCTCTCTCTCTCTTTGTACTCTTCATTGTATTATCACTCTTTGCCTTGGAGCACTAGGGTTTGTGGAGAAGTTCCAAGGATTTTATAGTGATAGGGTTTCACCCTAAAGAAAGCAAATAAGCTAAGGTACCAAAACGACCACCGAACCGATCCCATAGTCGAGTCAAATCGATCAACCATCAACTCAACCCAGATGACTGAGTCGATTTGACTCTAACCAACTCTAAAAACATAGGCTTGTACTTGACTTGACGATGCTTGGGTTAAGGAAGTGGTCGTATCGATGTGGTGGACCTGAAGGAGCACATGGCTTTGGAGGAGTGTTGGAGCTTTGGAGGCTTTTGGAGGAGGAACTTTGGACACATCTCGTGGAGCACTCATGCCTTGGAACCTTGCTCGTGAATGTCTTCACCTTGGAGCTTGGCATCTGTCACTTGGAGAGAGAGCACCCCACTTGTGAGTTTACTTGTGTAGAGTTAGGTTGTTTGTAGAGGTTTAGGTTCACTTTTTGTTGTTTGCCTTCCTTACCTCTCATATAAAATAGAGGAAGGAGGGAGTCCTTTCATCATTCATCATCACTCACTTTTATTAGAGATGTAAGGAGTGGAGCAAACTTCTCTCTCTCTTTGTACTCTTCATTGTATTATCACTCTTTGCCTTGGAGCACTAGGGTTTGTGGAGAGGTTCCAAGGATTATATAGGGATAGGGTTTCACCCTAAAGGAAGCAAATAAGCTAGGGTTTGTGATAAACCCTATAGTATAAAGAATCATTTTTCTTGTACCTCTTGTGAGAGAAGAAGACCAAGGTTTGGAAACCCTAATGCTACTTGTTATGCATGATTTAGGAGGAGAAGAGAAGGAGATGTCTTGAACACTTGTGGAAGACAAGTGTTGAAGACAAGAAGGACTTGCTAGTGTTGATGTTAGCTTGTTGTAGATTTTTGGTGGTGGCTAGGGTTTTCATGGTTTTCCCTAACTAGGGTTTGGGAAGCTAGAGATTGTACCGGATTTGTTATAAAGTTGTGGTATGTACATGTACTTTATTTCTTCTATATATATAGATATATGAAGTTTCAAGCTGTCCAAAATTGTGTAAATGCAGATTTGATTTACAACTTACATTGGCTTCTCCATTGGCTAATTTCCAGCACTTGTTGTTCATGTTGATTCAACATAACATAGGGCTGAAGTTGTTAGCCTATGGCTTACCTTTACCAATCACTAAGTCTAAATTGTCACCTATATTTGTATTATTCATTTAGGATATTAGTAATATATCCTCAAGTGATGACTAATGATTTAGTTAAGATTGCCTAGCCTAGTCATCATGCATGATTTTAGGATCTAGAGCAAATCTCTCTATGAGGTGGCATCACCCATTGTACTATAAATATGTAACATTGGAGTGAATAATTAATGTGTTGGCTAGTGAGCCTTTTCCGCCATGTTGTTATTCTTGTTTATGTTTTATCAATTGGTATCAGAGCTAATATAGTTCTTAAGGGACTGGTAGTCTTGATATCCATGGTAGTGTTCCATGAGAGGCTCGATAATTTCATGAAGGGTCGGATGGTGAGAAATTAAAGCTTGAACATGTAATGGAAAAGAGAATAAGGATATCATCAATATTTAGCTCAAGTGACCTCCTAGGTATGATTGCAATCTGCATCTTCTTTTAGAATATTTGTAAATCATTGTCAACCGATATACATGTTCAATTAAATTGGTAGATATGTATTTGTTTGGTCTATGATGAGTGTCTGCAAACAATTTGTGTGAACAAATTTTGTTTGCAAACTGTTTATCGTTGGTGCACTTCCTTGCTATGGCCAATACAAACCTGTTGTACTTGAAATAAATCCTATTCTCATTGGTGGGAACAATCATTCGAGTTGGTTGGATGGATGTTGAATCCATAAAAAAAAAAAAAAAAATCGAGTTCGCAACTTGTATGGATGTCCTTTGTAATTAAGTACCAATTCTCATGGAGGCAGGTCTGCAGTTCAGGTTTGCAATTCGATCTCCGCTGGCCCAAGTCGCTGCATCAAATCCCCTTCCCAAAATCCGTAAAAGCATCAATACAGCCCTTGTTGGTTCTTTATATTTGCCTTCGTCTCTGAATTCTACGGAATCCAAAGTTTTTTCGTCGTAATTTCTGACCTGTATTGGCTCCAATTGAGTTTCAAGATCATTTATAGTGCGTTTGGCTTCTTCGAGCTAACCAGAACAAGATCTGGTGGGCAGGAGTTCGGCCACTTGAAACTTTTATAGGTTTTCAGAAGGAGGGCATTAAAGGGATCCACCATTCAATCTGTGGTTTAAATCATTCTACTACAGCAACAGCTTCATGCGGATCTTATGGGAGATATAAGTTTTCCATAGGTGACTACCTGATCATATACACCGCCAAAAGGAGTGGGATTGTACGCATCGAACCAGGGTCGTGCAGGGTTTAAACACACTTCATGGAGCCACCGCTGTGAGAGGATCTATTCACCAGCAAGAGGAGGACGTAAATCGTGGAGAATATCACTACCAGAAATTGTTGAGCGGAGGCTATGATCTGAAAATTGAGCTAGATCTATCTCTGGATTTCAAATCCAAAACGCTGCTAGATCCAGCAAGCACAACAGTAGCTCATGGACAGATAATGCAAAGACAAATCGCCCTCATTTTTGCATGATGAACAATTCAGTGAAATCAGAGTGGAAGTCTTTCAGGTTTAGGGAAATCGAACTTGTGGTGTTGTATTAACGTAGATCTGCATTTCTGGAGAAGCTCACAGATTTGGCAGTATTTCACTAGCCAACACTATGCGTGGAGCAGTATAGTTTTATGTGACAAACTCCTCTAAAATTGTGCCATTCAATCTGCTTATAGCAGATTCAGGAGCCATGAGAGGATTCCCTAATGCACCAGAATAGCCAGCTGAATAGAGTGCCTCCAGAATCAAACTTTGGGGATTGCTCAAAATTTCTGCAATCTCTGATTTCACTTTTGCTAGCTGCTCCTTAACCTCCCAATCAAGAAAAACTGGATTCCTCACACTATCAACCAGCAATTCAACCATCTCAGGGAGATAGGTTTTGAGAGCATCGAAAGTGTACCCCATCTGTTCTCGGGATGCCGACGCTGTAACATTCCCTCCGATGGCTTCAACCTCACGCACCATCCAAAGATGGCTTCGGTTCCTTGTGGTTTTGAATGCCATTCATTCCAGGAGGTGAGTTGCCCCGCTGGACAACGGGGTCTCATACACGGAACCACAATCAACATACAGTCTAATCGACGTAGTGGGGCTCGAAGAGTCTTCAGATGCAACTTTGAGACCATTGGGAAGGGTTGTGACAATGGTCTTTGTTGGCTCCACGTAATCTGGAAGTGTAGGCGGAAGATTCACGCCTGGCAGGGGAAAATCCAGGGAAGGGAGAGATTTAGATTTGTTTCCTGTAATCCATGAGAACAGTCCACCAGAAGAGGACTGTTGTGCAATTTCTGTTCGAGAAACCCCCGGTGTGCTCGTAGCAAAAGCCTGTCTTCCATAAATCCCGATTTTCAGATTATTGCGAACACGCGAGGCGCCGGATCGTAGCATGGTTTGTTGCAGCTGTGGGAGATAGAGAGAATGGATGCTTTGCCCTTATCTGCTCGGCTGCAAACCCTAGCAACCTAGCAGTGAAAAGAATTGGGAAAAGCATAAAGCATTTTTAAAGTCATACTTCTAACACTAATTAGAAGTATTACTTCATGATATTTTCACTTTTGAATAAAAGTGATAAAGGTGGAGTTAAAAAGAACTTTAAACTTTTTCATCATTAAGGTGAGTGAATTTAATATGTTTTCTATTAGTAAATGAGAATGAGCATAGTGACAATGACAAGGGGGCTTTGTGTGCTTTGGAATTTAAAAGATATCTTCAGTGGTCAAATTTTCATTGGTGAGAACTCTTGTTTGATTTTTCAAATTGTTATAGGGAGAAATTTGAAGATCAATTCAACTTTGTAAGAATCAAATATAAGTTGAATTGCATTGTAAATTATGAGTGCATCATTGTGGTTGCAAAGATGATATCTTAATAAAATCATTTTTCTTGGTGGTCGCCCTCATCCTA
>ML855866.1:12783-23198 GCA_009831015.1 Picea engelmannii | reverse complement strand
GCATTGCTTGAACAATATTCATTGTTGATTCCCATCCATGCTACCATTTTTCGTTTGTTATAAACCCCCTCATATTCCCAATGACCCTATCATCCCCTGTTCAATTGGATTTGGTGAAATTGTGTTAATGGATGGATTGCATATACTTCTGTTTGCGAATGATAGAGCCAACATCTTGATTTTATTTAGGTAGAGTGTTAGCAAATGGATTGTTAAAATTTTTCATATTCTGATTGAAATATTTCTTCAGGATGAGTTTCTTTAGCAGGGGCATCAATGAAAGAGGTGTAAACAGAGGTAGACGAAACAATTGGCAAAGATGCCATAAAAGGCCACGATTCTCAATGCATTTTGATGCTGATTCGTAAGAACTAAATTAGATTTTCCAAGCTTGGTTTTTCAATCTAGTTGGCCAAGGAATTATGCAACCTAGGCCTAAAAGGCCTCCTTTCCAAGCACACCAAAATTTCTTTGGTATCTGTGTTCCCCCTCATGTTTTTGTGCAGTCAGAAACACCTAGCAATGATGGCTGGCAAGAGATCGTCCACCAACCTGTTGCACATCATAATGGGTGGCCTACAATATCGTTTCCATTTCCCCCCCCTCCACCACCATTTAATCCAAATGCACAAGTTGATCACATTGCTTCACCAACCCAGTCTTTACATGAAAGAAAAAGGAATAAAACCACTATGCGTGAACTAGATATTGATAAAGGGAAAAAGTGGCCAATTCCCCTAACTCTTTCAAAAATTCCTCTGAATCAGTGTCCTCCCATATCCACCTCAAGGATAGTTTCTCCCATGTCATCAGTGAAATCCATCCTCAAGGTTTCATTTAGCCTAAAGCTACTACAAAAGGTAAAACAACACGAAGATCAAAAGAGAGCAATAGTGAAAATAGGCAAACCGCCTCTCATAGAAAATATGGTTTTTAGTGTTGTTATTGCTATTTTCTTTTGAGGAATTTTTATTTATTTGATATGATAGAATTTTGGACAACAAATATACATTTAGACAAAGTTTTTGTACAACATGGATATAATGCTATTTTTGGATATAGTCATGTTTTATTTTTTGATATTAAAATATTTGCCTGTTAATATGAGGGTGGGAGTTACACGACAAATGTTTGAATTAAATCTTTGGGGTATTATACTTTATGTTTTTGATGACTATTAAAGAAATGAAAATTGGAGTGACAAGGGGTCCCACCTATTTAGTTATTATTTAAATAGACCCTTAGCTATATATATTATTATTTATTTGTCTCAACTAACTAGTCAAGCTAATTAAGCTTAAGGAAAGAAAAGTAGTTGAACTACCATAACTTATTGAGAAAGAATAAAAGCTCAATCAATTGAAGATACAAATGGGGAGAAAACACAAGGGGAAATTTTGATATAAGGTCTGCTCTATACTTGTGAGATATTTCTTTTTCTTCATTCATTCTGAGTTTACTAGAAAGATAAACCATCTTGATGACATCAAGGTCTTATTGAAGGCAACGGGATTCAAAACTGAATCATATATTTCAACAACTTGTTTCTAAAGGTTATGATCTTTCTTGGCAGTCTGTGTGTTCTTGTTTGTTTATGGATTAGATTTCATAACTGATAAAGGATATTTTCCAGAGTCAAGTGACAACACTTTTATGACAAGTTGATCTAGATCTTTAGCTTCAATTTCTTTTATTGTCAGAGTCTTTTTGTATGGTGTCCATTGGAGACTTCTAAATCTGACTCTGGTCCCACCCTCACAGGGTTTTATAAAGAGAATTTTTCTTTGTATCTTAGAATGAAATTAATATAAAAATCAGATTTCTGATTTCAGTTTCACTTTCGTATCTTAATGATATTGTTCAGATTTTACTTTTATTCTCGTCTCTTTTCCTGTACACACTTATGTATATCTTTGCTTCTTTATTTTCCACAGTTACATATAACATATAAAATCAGCCTTGGTCCCTAATACATATTACCTGTGGATTAAGAGATTGATTTGAATTAAAGGTTATAAACCATAGGTAACATTCCGAACTATCTTGCCTTAGCCTAGAAACATATGAAATTTTTTGAGTAAGGTTCTTCATTCCTTTTCCTCAACATTTATTTAGCGACCATACTGGGGAGATCTTCCATATCTCTCTAGTTGATTGTATCACAATTATATTTCATTTTTCTATTTTATCTGAATACTCTTTGACTGATTTCTTCCATGAGAATACCTGTTACAGGACAACCCAATATTGGAAATGGTATTTATGACCAAACCAACATTACATTGAATTTATTCAACACTATCTTAGAAACTGCTAGTACTCATGTTGAACTTGAACGCTCTTGGGAAGTAATTGAAAGGGACATAAATATTCATGAACGTTGGGAAGCCAGGAAAAGGTAGTTCAGAAATCAACAGTGACCTTTCCTCTTACTTGTTTAATATTTTTTGTTTGATGTCCTCTAATTCTCGTATTTCTCGAAGAAGAAGAGGATTGTCCCCTGAAGTTACTCCTATTTCTGAAATAGGGAGGAGAAAGTTTTCTTTATAAACACAACAAATTTCTCTTAGGCGAACCTTATATGATTCTACCAGTTCATCTTCATCACCCATACCTTTCACCTTCAATATAACGTCCTCAGGTAGTGGTAGTGGCATCAAAAGTTCCACCTCCTCACAACCTTCCACTTCATCTGTGATTGGTAGTATCTATAGTCATCAAATCCCTATTCAATATACTACCAATGCTGCCAAGGTAATTAAGAAATATGGGCTTTTCCAATTTGAGGAAGATGCTACAACTACCCCCCTGACACATGTCTTCCCCCTTGAATCTTGCACAAGCCACCCAACCATTACCAAAATTCAAAGATCACTTATGTAGGTTCTCAGGAAATGGTACCGTTACCACAAATGAACACCTGGTAGCATTTTCTAACGCTTGTCATAACATAGGGGCTAACAATAACGATACTTGCATGCGTTTATTTGTCAATTCTCTTGAAGGGAAAGATGCAACATATTTTTTTGATCTCCCGCCCAAAATCCTTTCAACTTGGGATGAATTGGTGTATTGGTTTAAGTCCACTTATAGACAACCCAAGAGTCTAGATGATTAGTTAAGGGAGTACAAAAATATTTGCTATAAATATGGTGAAACCATTAAGTCTTTTAACCTTCATTTCACCAAGCTATATAATCAAATTCCCGAACTAATCCGTCCTTAAAATCAAGCTGCGTTCATGCATTATTATGATTCTTTACCTTCTCTTTATCATCATAGACTTGAAGAAAAGTCTATTGAAAATCTTGGTTCCTCCCTTCAGACTTCCTTAGAATATAAAGAGAAACTTGAAAGGACCAGTCTTCCTAAGGGAGATTTGGTTAAGAAAACATGCATGTTTGCCATTCTATAAATCATGCAAGATATGAATAATAGGATGATAGCCTACGAATGAAAAGGAATTTCCCCTTCCTCTTCCCTCAGGCTTCTTCTTCTTCCCTAGCACCTTTTAGAAATACCAATGAAATCACTTTTCAACAAAACGCCATTATGACTCACAGTTGGTGTAACTTCTATGAATAAAATCATGATGAGAACACCTGCGAAGTAAAAAAAAAGGCTAGAGATAAGATCTTTGGACAAATGTTTGATACCACGATCTCTGTTTTAGATTGGGTTGGACCAGAGGATGTTATGATAGTAAATACGAGGAATAAATCTTACACTAGCAAGGGAAAATTTGATCTTCCCTGCACTTCTTCTGCCCCAAGATCATCTTCTCAAAATGTTGATACACAAAATGTCGAAACTTCAAGTGATCAAGGAGTATCTTTTCCTCTTCCCTCTTCTAAGTACACTATCCTTAATCAATTGGATAATATCAAAGATAATTCTACCCTTCTGGACATGGTTGTCATCCCCGAACAACAGTAGCATCTTAAGAACTTTATGGAAGGTAAAGTTTCCACCATAGCCAATCTATTTGAAGAGTCAAAGGAAGAGGATTCAACTATAAATATGATAGGTGTAAATAACTTTAGTAACCCTATAAAAAACCCCCCTTTCTATATTTCAATAAAAATCATGGATAAAATAGCTCACTGTTGCCTAATTGATGACGGATCTGGTCCAAGTGCAGTGTCTAAAATTACCATGGAAGAGCTTGGCTTATCTTGTACCAATGAAAATTATAGAAGCACGCTCTCTTATAATAATTTGCAACAATAAAATATAGGTGAAATAAAGGATGTAACCCTAGTTTTGTGTGCACATCCCGAGATAAGGACAACTCTCAATATCCAAGTAATTGACATGCTAGTGAGTAACTACTCAATTATTTTGGGAAGGGACTGGAAAGCCTTAACTAGCGGATACCTTTCACTTGATGGAATGCATTTGTCTGTTCCTCAAAATGGAAAGAACATTATAGTTCTTAGGAAAGGAAGAATTTCACCTTATATAGAGAATGTCCCTCAACCCAATGTAATATATCTCGAAGAAGATTTAAGATTGTACTCTATACTTGAACCAATTGATTTTGATGATGGCATGTGGCACATGCATTTCGATGGCTCATGTTCTAACAAAGGAAATGGAGCCGACATCATTCTATATTCCCCTATAGGAAAAATTCACAATTTCTCTTATAGGTTGGAATTTTCTTGTACAAACAATGTTGTTCGGTTTGTGGCCTTATTGTTGGGCATTGAAAATTCATATAACCTTGGTTGTGGCCACCTTATAGTATTTGGTGATTTTGAACTTGTTGTGAACCTTGTGCGGAATATTTATGTATCAAACAATAAGTTACTTAAGCGTTATACCCAAGTTGTTTGGATGCTCATTTCAAATATGTTATTATTTAACATCACTCATGTTAAAAGGGAACTTGATTTAATGGATGATAGATTAGTTGTTTTTGCGGCTTCCCCTACTCGACATATTTTACCTCAAAGGATTGATTGTACACTCCAATCTCTATACCGTCCTCACTTCCCTGACAATGTAGAATCATGACAAGTTTTCCCTAGTGATGAAGGTATTTGCACTTTCATACAAAATGAACCGTTTAAGCCCAAATAAATCATCTCTGTTGAAGATGACAAATTTCCTAAAGGCTTGACTCCTCTCGAAAGTTCATTTTTGTCAAGTGATGTAGGCAACAAAGAAACACATAAAGAGGAGGAGTCGAAAAGGAAATTTGGTGATACCATTTCCTTGAATATTGGGACATTTGAATCTCCAAAGATCATTAAATTGGGTGCCCAATGTTTTGATGAAGAGAAAATGAAATTCCCGGAATTACTCTGTGAGTTTCAAGATGTTTTTGCCTGGTCATACGAGGATCTTAGTGGTTTTGATCCTTCTCTCATACAACATGCCATTCCTATCAAGGAAAGAGCAAAACCAGTTAGGCAAAGGAAAATACCTATCAATCCTGTGCTTGAAGCCACTATTAGGAAATAATTGGAAAAATTGTTGAAAGCTAATATAATCTTTCCAGTGAAGTATTCTGAATGGGTTTCAAATTTGGTCCTTGTTTGGAAAACTACCAGTTAGATATGATTATGTGTCGATTTCTGTGCAATAAATAGGGCAAGTATCAAAGACCATTTTCCACTTCCTAATATGGATTTGATTTTACAATAGGTTGTAGGGTCTCAAATAATGTCCTTACTTGACAATTTTTTGGGATATAATCAAATTAAGGTAAAAAGCACTGATAGATATAAAACCACATTTACCACACACTGGGGAACATTTGCTTAGGAACGTATGCCATTTGGTTTATCTAATGCAGGTGCCACCTTTCAAAGAGATATGTATATAGATTTTGATGACCTAATCAATAAGATTATCCAAGTTTATCTTGATGATTTGACTGTTTATTCTAAAAATTGGTTGGATCATTTTGGTCATCTTAGAAAAGTTCTCATGCACTGTAGAAAATTTGGCGTTTTTTAAAATCCTTCCAAGTCTATTTTTAGTGTCACGAAGGGTAAGATTCTTGGTCACATTTTTTCTGATCCAAGGATAAGTATAGACCCTGCGAGGATTACTATCATTCTAAACCTCCCTGCCCCCACCTCCAATAAAGAAGTTCAAGCTTTCATGGGCATTATTAATTTTGTTCGTATATTTATTCCCGATTTTGTCATCATGGTTAAACCAATCCATAATATTTTGAAGCAAGATCGTTCTTTTTCTTGGACACATGATGTTGAGAATGATTTCCTTAGGATTAAGAAGGAGATTAGTTCTGTGTTGGTTTTGATGAAACCGAATTTTGAGAAAGATTTTATAGTATATACCAATGCCAAAGAGGAAGCAATTTTTGCTATCCTCTTACAATGTGATGAACAAAATAATGAAAACACCGCAGCTTACACGAGTTAGAGTCTATCAGATGACAAGGTCAAATATTCTTATATTGAGAAACATGCTTTCTCTCTTGTCAAATCTATAGAAAAAATTCGCCATTTTATTTTGGGCAAACATACAAAGGTAAAAGTCCCTTTGCCTGCTGTCAAGTTTCTACTTTCACAAACTTATCTTTCAGGAAAAAATGCACATTGGATTGCAAAAATTCAGGAGCATGATTTGGCAATCACGACTTCAAAGAAAATAAAGGGACGAGACTTTTCCCTTCACTTAGATTAGCATGCCAAGCCAAGTGAAGAACTTGACAATCAAGATAACCCTCCTTCAACGCTATTTTATATTGAAAATAAAAATCTCTCTATATCTGAGCATCCTTGGTATAAAAATATGGTGTATTATTTGCAGTATAAAAGGTGCCCAGATGAGTCAGATCCTCATCAAAGAAAGAGAATCCACCTTGAATCTTCTAAGTATATCATTTTAGGGGACTCCTTGTTTAGAAGATTTGGTGATGGTTTGTTTCTACGATGTGTAAGTGATGAAGACACACATAAATTATTACACGAAGTACATGGATCATCAAAATATGTCATCCATATTGGTGGCCATTTTTCTGCTAAAGATACTTCTTTTAAGATCATATGAAATAGTTATTACTGGCCTTTGATCTTCCACGATTCTTATAAATTTGCAATGTCATGTGATAAATGCCAAAAAATCATTGGTAAATAACGTCTTTCTGTCATGCCTCTGCAACTTGTCCTTCTGGATTTCCCTTTTTCTAAGTGGGGTCTAGACTTTATTGGTCCAATCAATCCTTCATCCTCTGCAGGGCATATCTTTATTTTGACAACCACTGATTACTTTACTAAGTGGACTGAGGATGTCCCTCTTAGACACACACAATATGAACAAGTGATTTCTTTTTTGGAGTCTAATATCTTTTCCAGATCTGGCCTTCCATTAGAAATCATTACAGACAATGGCCCAACCTTTATTTCTTCAAAGTTGATCCAATTTCTGGCTAAATTAGGTGTCAAGCATTTCATTTCATCTTCTTATTACCCTTAGGGAAACAAACAATCAAATTCTACTAATAAAATTTGGTCAAGATTATAAAGAGAATCATATAAGACAAACCTCGCCAGTGGCACACACTCCTAACTTATGCTCTTTGGGAAAACCGTACAACCACCAAAGAAAGTACATGATTTACTCCCTTTCATCTTGTATACGACCAAGATGTTTTTTTGCTTATTGAACTAGAGATTTCTTCCTTACAGTTCATGCTACAGACTGAAGAATTAAATTCTTCTGATGTTTCTCAAAGGATAAATACACTACTAGCCTTGGAAGAACAAAGAAATTTTGCCTTGGAAAATATAAAAAGGAGGCATCAGACAATGAAGAAGTAATTTAGCAAAAGAGTAAAGACCGCTGAATTTAAAATTGATGACAAGGTCTTATTGTGGGATTCATCCCATGCTGAGAGTGGGAGACATTCTAAATTCCAAAAGTTATGGCTAGGTCCTTTCAAAATAACTTTTATCCTCGCCACAAATTCATATCTTCTTAAAGACATGGATGAGCGATTGCTTTCTTACAGTACCAATGGTTCCCACTTGAAGCATTATGTGGAACCATATTGACCATTGGTTCTATTTTTGTGTAAACATGATTGCTGTATATATTTTTGTCTTATGTTTTTTTTTGTCACTTTGGTTTATTGAGTTTTATTTTTTGCAGTTTATTTTTCATAGTCATCATAAACAAAGTCTGGAATAGTTTTTCCATAATGATGTCATTCTATAAGTATTGTTTATCAATAAAAACAAGATAAACACAACTTCTATGATATCTTCTTTTTCAGACATTGATGGAATAACTTTTTGCTTTCAATACTGTTGTAGTATAGTTGGTTTTGTTTTCTTCCTGGTTTCTGCTATCCCTTTTCTTCCCTCCATTTTGATACCTAAGAGCATCTTAGAAGCATTCTCCTTGAAGTTTCAAGAAAAAATTGTCATTAGTTGTGAACCTTGTTGATTGTTATGCATATAGGACCACTTCCCCTCATACATCTCACTTTCCATAAGTTATTCCCCGAAATCCCATCTCATCTTTTCCCTTAAACCATCATTTCCCCCCTGTTGCATAACTATTTTCTGAGCAGTTTGAATCACCTACTTCTACCGGTCTACAGATCCTAGCATTTTGAGTTCTAAATCTGTTGAGAACAGATTTCCCTGTGGAGTCGCCAGTTTGTTGACGCCTAAAAAAATCACAACATAAAGTTCCTTCCTACAACTAAGTTGCAATGCATTATTACTTATATATATATCTTAAATACTACTAGATAGGTGGGACCCCTTCATAAAAGAAATGATAGAAAGCACTCTTCTTAGTTGCGCTCTTAATTATATTACGAAAAGAGATTCATAGTTTTGAAGAATAAAGTGGAAATCCTAACCTATTTACATGTGCAACTAATGGATGATAAGGGTGCTAGCAATTTGATTTCAAAATAAATATTTTTTTATCAAACATATCAGTCCACTCTTGCTACCCTTAGGTTTTGATATATTGTTTCAAATATCCATAATACACCACTCATGGTCTATTTGCATGCATGGGAAAATACTCATTATGTTAGATATCATGTAACACTAGTGAGGAATGCGAGACATGTTATTTTGATGCTAAGTGTTAAATGGGCTATGGAGAGGCCGATTCGACTTTCTGGAAA
The DNA here is from genome assembly GCA_009831015.1 of Picea engelmannii. Classification (NCBI taxonomy): domain Eukaryota; kingdom Viridiplantae; phylum Streptophyta; class Pinopsida; order Pinales; family Pinaceae; genus Picea; species Picea engelmannii. Next base: position 14,071 of record ML855866.1, on the reverse strand, counting down.
TGACACTTTATATTATATGCATTTAGATATGCGACGATGTTTGGAATAAGTGTTTTTGGAAATTGGAAGAGCTCTATTTTTTGCCATGGTTGATGGCTTTAAATGAAAATAAGGGAAGCAACATGCATTTACAGCACATCGTTCTTACCCTATCTTGAAGCTACCACCTTCAATTCTCCTCGCATTCGTTTGCTAATCTAGTTAGCAGTGCCTCAGTTGTGCCTGACCATTGGCGAAAAAATAGTTGTGCTCTTAAGCTTTATGGTTTTCTTGTCACACATATGTTTTCTCTTATCTCTCCATCCATGATGGTCAGCTCTACTCTAGATAAAACTATTATGGTGGCTCTTGTAGTTTGCATGTAGAATGTGTTTGTTTTTCGAATATTTTAATGGATTTTCTATGGGAATTTTGGCCGTATAACTCGCATATTGAATTGGATTTCTTCCTGTTGGCATTAAAATGTTTCAAATTGGTAGTAGCGTTGGGAAATTTGTTTTGTTTAAATTGTGTGGTTGCATGGCCCTGTAGTGAAGGTGATATTATTATGATATGGCTGTTGATATGTAATGTCCCCACTTTGGGACATCATTATAGGGAAGAGATTTATGATGACCAGAGTAGCCAGATGGATGCTATAGCGAGTACAGGGGTATTTGAGAGGCATTATGGGGTCCAACTTGCATTGATGATCATATTCCATCATTATGATCCATTCCGCACAGGTTGGCTTTGGTTTTGTTGCATTCTGACGATTTCCATGATTTTGACTATTTTGAGCTATAAGTCAATGGAATTCACTGAAGAGGTCATTTTGGGCACATCACTTGGAGGAATCTCTCAGTATAATAGCTCATTGGAATCGGGAGGAGAAACACTATAGGATGGGATGGCTAGAAGTGACTTTCAGTGGCCAGGGAAGCCACAAGGAGAGATAAGGATCTTTTCAAAGGTAAAAAGGTTAATTAATTAATTAAAGTGATTTAATTAATTAATTAAATATTAATAAAATGAAAGTCACTTTGGAGGGACAAGGTGAGCCAAAAGTATAAAGGAAAGGCAAGGGCCTCCTCTCATTCATTCATGTATGTTTATCTTTTGATATCTGGCTTTAGCTAGTGAGCCCAACATTGGGGTTTTGAGGGTTTTTGATCCGGATTATTTTCGGCACGAAATGAGAGCGGAGATATAATAAAGAAATGCACAGAGATATCACGTATATCCAGTAATATAACAGAAATATATCAGAGATGCAACCATAAACACAGAGATACAGTAATACACGATT